>CM053037.1:190387324-190624457 GCA_028564925.1 Lithobates sylvaticus | reverse complement strand
TATGTGGTATATATATATATGTATATATATATATGTATATATATATATATATATATGTATATATATATCTATATCTATATATCTATATATCTATAGGTATATATATATATATATGGGCTCCTGAAGAGCACGCGCTATGTGTTTTTTCTATTTAACCGCTTCAGCACCGGGCCATTTTTACACCCTTCCTTACCAGAGCACTTTTTGCGATTCGGCACTGCGTCGCTTTAACTAACAATTGCGCGGTCGTGCGACGTTACACCCAAACAAAATTGACGTCCTTTTTTTCCCACAAATAGAGCTTTCTTTTGGTGGTATTTGATCACCTCTGCGGTTTTATTTTTTGCGCTATAAACAAAAGAAGAGCGACAATTTTGAAAAAAAAAAAACACAATTTTTTTTACTTTTTGCTATAATAAATATCCCATTTGTTTTAAAAAAAACTATTTTTTTACTCAGTTTAGGCCGATACGTATTCTTCTACATATTTTTGGTAAAAAAAATCGCAATAAGCGTATATTAATCGGTTTGCGCAAAAGTTTATAGCGTCTACAAAATAGGGGATAGATTTATTGCATTTTTCTTTTTTTTACTAGTAATGGCGGCAATCTGCGATTTTTTTTTCGTGACTGCGACATTGCGGTGGACACTTCGGACACTTTTGACACATTTTTGGGACCATTCACATTTACATAGCGATCGTTGCTATAAAATTGCATTGATTACTGTGTAAATGTGAATGGCAGGGAAGGGGTTAACACTAGGGGGCGCTGCAGGGGTTAGTGTGTTCCCTATAGGAGTGATTCTAACTGTGGGGGGAGGGGACTCACAAGGGGAGGAGACCGATCGGTGTTCCTCCGTACTGGGATCACATGATCGGTCTCCTCGCCACTGACAGGGCGTGGAGTTGTGTGTTTCTTTTCTCTCTACGTCGAATCTTTTCTCTCTATGTCAATCTTTTCTCTCTACGTCAAATCTTTTCTCTCTCTCTTTTCGTCAAATCTTTTCTCTCTACGTCAAATCTTTTCTCTCTACGTCGAATCTTTTCTCTCTACGTCAAATCTTTTCTCTCTACGTCGAATCTTTTCTCTCTACGTCGAATCTTTTCTCTCTACGTCAAATCTTTTCTCTCTACGTCAAATCTTTTCTCTCTACGTCGAATCTTTTCTCTCTACGTCAAATCTTTATCTCTCTCTCTACGTCAAATCTTTTCTCTCTACGTCAAATCTTTTCTCTCTACGTCGAATCTTTTCTCTCTACGTCAAATCTTTTCTCTACGTCAAATCTCTCTACGTCAAATCTTTTCTCTCTACGTCAAATCTTTTCTCTCTACGTCAAATCTTTTCTCTCTACGTCGAATCTTTTCTCTCTACGTCAAATCTTTTCTCTCTACTGTCGAATCTTTTCTCTCTACGTCAAATCTTTTCTCTCTAATCTCAAATCTTTTCTCTCTACGTCAAATCTTTTCTCTCTATGTCGAATCTTTTCTCTCTACGTCAAATCTTTTCTCTACGTCTAATCTTTTCTCTCTATTTCGAATCTTTCTCTCTATGTAGAATCTTTTCTCTCTACGTAGAATCTTTTCTCTCTATGTCGAATCTTTTCTCTCTATGTAGAATCTTTTCTCTCTATGTAGAATCTTTTCTCTCTACGTAGAATCTTTTCTCTACGTCTAATCTTCTCTCTACGTCAAATCTTTTCTCTCTATGTAGAATCTTTTCTCTCTATGTAGAATCTTTTCTCTCTTTGTCGAATCTTTTCTCTCTATGTCAAATCTTTTCTCTTTGTCGAATCTTTTCTCTCTACGTAGAATCTTTTCTCTCTACGTCGAATCTTTTCTCTCTATGTAGAATCTTTTCTCTCTACGTCAAATCTTTTCTCTCTACGTAGAATCTTTTCTCTCTACGTCGAATCTTTTCTCTCTATGTAGAATCTTTTCTCTCTATGTAGAATCTTTTCTCTCTATGTAGAATCTTTTCTCTCTCTGTAGAATCTTTTCTCTCTACGTCAAATCTTTTCTCTCTACGTCAAAATCTTTTCTCTCTACGTCTTTTCTCTCTATGTAGAATCTTTTCTCTCTACGTCAAATCTTTTCTCTCTACGTCAAATCTTTTTTCTCTCTATGTAGAATCTTTTCTCTCTATGTAGAATCTTTTCTCTCTTTGTAGAATCTTTTCTCTCTATGTAGAATCTTTTCTCTCTATGTAGAATCTTTTCTCTCTATGTAGAATCTTTTCTCTCTATGTAGAATCTTTTCTCTCTACGTCAAATCTTTTCTCTCTACGTAGAATCTTTTCTCTCTACGTCAAATCTTTTCTCTCTATGTAGAATCTTTTCTCTCTATGTAGAATCTTTTCTCTCTATGTAGAATCTTTTCTCTCTAAATCTTTTCTCTCTATGTAGAAACTTTTCTCTCTACGTCGAATCTTTTCTCTCTATGTAGAATCTTTTCTCTCTATGTAGAATCTTTTCTCTCTATGTAGAATCTTTTCTCTCTACGTCGAATCTTTTCTCTCTACGTAGAATCTTTTCTCTCTACGTAGAATCTTTTCTCTCTTTGTCGAATCTTTTCTCTCTACGTAGAATCTTTTCTCTCTATGTAGAATCTTTTCTCTCTATGTAGAATCTTTTCTCTCTACGTCAAATCTTTTCTCTCTACGTCAAATCTTTTCTCTCTATGTAGAATCTTTTCTCTCTATGTAGAATCTTTTCTCTCTACGTCGAATCTTTTCTCTCTATGTCAAATCTTCTCTCTCTCTATCTAGAATCTTTTCTCTCTACGTAGAATCTTTTCTCTCTTCGTCGAATCTTTTCCTCTCTACGTAGAATCTTTTCTCTCTTTGTAGAATCTTTTCTCTCTATGTAGAATCTTTTCTCTCTCTCTCTAAATCTTTTCTCTCTACGTAGAATCTTTTCTCTCTACGTAGAATCTTTTCTCTCTACGTCAAATCTTTTCTCTCTACGTAAAATCTTTTCTCTCTATGTAGAATCTTTTCTCTCTACGTAGAATCTTTTCTCTCTACGTAGAATCTTTTCTCTCTACGTAGAATCTTTTCTCTCTACGTCAAATCTTTTCTCTCTCTATGTAGAATCTTTTCTCTCTACTTCAAATCTTTTCTCTCTACGTAGAATCTTTTCTCTCTACGTAGAATCTTTTCTCTCTATGTAGAATCTTTTCTCTCTACGTAGAATCTTTTCTCTCTCTCTGTCGAATCTTTCTCTCTATGTAGAATCTTTTCTCTCTACGTAGAATCTTTTCTCTCTACGTAGAATCTTTTCTCTCTTTGTCGAATCTTTTCTCTCTACGTCAAATCTTTTCTCTCTACGTAGAATCTTTTCTCTCTACGTCGAATCTTTTCTCTCTACGTAGAATCTTTTCTCTCTATGTAGAATCTTTTCTCTCTACGTCAAATCTTTTCTCTCTTTGTCTAATCTTTCTCTCTATGTAGAATCTTTTCTCTCTACGTAGAATCTTTTCTCTCTACGTCAAATCTTTTCTCTCTATGTAGAATCTTTTCTCTCTACGTCGAATCTTTTCTCTCTACTACGTCAAATCTTTCTCTCTCTACGTCAAATCTTTTCTCTCTATCTCTTTTCTCTCTACGTCAAATCTTTTCTCTCTCTACGTCAAATCTTTTCTCTCTACGTCAAATCTTTTCTCTCTACGTCGAATCTTTTCTCTCTACGTCAAATCTTTTCTCTCTACTGTCAAATCTTTTTCTCTCTACTCTTTTCTCTCTAAATCTTTTCTCTCTACTCAAATCTTTTCTCTCTACGTCAAATCTTTTCTCTCTACGTCAAATCTTTTCTCTCTACGTCGAATCTTTTCTCTCTACGTCAATCTTTTCTCTCTACGTCAAATCTTTTCTCTCTACGTCAAATCTTTTCTCTCTACGTCAAATCTTTCTCTCTACGTCAAATCTTTTCTCTCTACGTCAAATCTTTTCTCTCTACGTCAAATCTTTTCTCTCTACGTCAATCTTTTTTCTCTACGTCGAATCTTTTCTCTCTACGTCAAATCTTTTCTCTCTATGTTCTCTCTCTCTCTCTTCTCTCTATTCTTTTCTCTCTATGTAGAATCTTTTCTCTCTACGTAGAATCTTTTCTCTCTACGTAGAATCTTTTCTCTCTACGTAGAATCTTTTCTCTCTACGTCAAATCTTTTCTCTCTATCTCAAATCTTTTCTCTCTACGTAGAATCTTTTCTCTCTACGTAGAATCTTTTCTCTCTACGTAGAATCTTTTCTCTCTACGTAGAATCTTTTCTCTCTATGTCGAAATCTTTTCTCTCTACGTAGAATCTTTTCTCTCTACGTCAAATCTTTTCTCTCTACGTCAAATCTTTTCTCTCTACGTAGAATCTTTTCTCTCTATGTCAAATCTCTTCTCTCTCTACGTCGAATCTTTTCTCTCTATGTAGAATCTTTTCTCTCTAAGTCAAATCTTTTCTCTCTATGTAGAATCTTTTCTCTCTACCTCAAATCTTTTCTCTCTACGTCAAATCTCTCTACGTCGAATCTCTCTACGTCTTTTCTCTCTACGTCAACTTTTTTCTCGATACGTCAAAATCTACGTCAAATCTTTTCTCTCTACGTCTCTTTCTCTCTACGTCAAATCTTTTCTCTCTACGTCAATCTTTTCTCTCTACGTCAAATCTCTTTCTCTCTCTCTACGTCAAATCTTTTCTCTCTACGTCAAATCTTTTCTCTCTACGTCAAATCTTTTCTCTCTACGTCAAATCTTTTCTCTCTACGTCAAATCTTTTCTCTCTCTCGTCAAATCTTTTCTCTCTACGTCAAATCTTTTCTCTACGTCAAATCTTTTCTCTCTACGTCAAATCTTTTCTCTCTACGTCAAATCTTTTCTCTCTTTTCTCTCTACGTCAAATCTTTTCTCTCTACGTCGAATCTTTTCTCTCTACGTCAAATCTTTTCTCTCTCAAATCTTTTCTCTCTACGTCGAATCTTTTTCTCTCTACGTCAATCTTTTTTCTACGTCTTTTCTCTCTACGTCAAATCTCTACGTCTACGTCAAATCTTTTCTCTACTCTTTTCTCTCTAAATCTTTTCTCTCTACGTCGAATCTTTTCTTTTCTCTCGAATCTCTCTACGTCAAATCTTTTCTCTCTTTTCTCTCTACGTCAAATCTTTCTCTCTCTCTTTTCTCTCTACGTCAAATCTTTTCTCTCTATGTCAAATCTTTTCTCTCTACGTCAAATCTTTTCTCTCTACGTCAAATCTTTTCTCTCTACGTCAAATCTTTTCTCTCTACGTCAAATCTTTTCTCTCTACGTCAAATCTTTTCTCTCTACGTCAAATCTTTTCTCTCTACGTCAATCTTTTCTAATCTTTTTCTCTCTATGTCAATCTTTTCTCTCTACGTCGAATCTTTTCTCTCTACGTCAAATCTTTTCTCTCTACGTCAAATCTTTTCTCTCTACGTCAAATCTTTTCTCTCTACGTCAAATCTTTTCTCTCTACGTCAAATCTTTTCTCTCTACGTCAAATCTTTTCTCTCTCTACGTCAAATCTTTTCTCTCTACGTCAAAATCTTTTCTCTCTACGTCAAATCTTTTCTCTCTATCTTTTCTCTCTACGTCAAATCTTTTCTCTCTACGTCAAATCTTTTCTCTCTACGTCAAATCTTTTCTCTCTACGTCAAATCTTTTCTCTCTACGTCTCTCTCTACGTCAAATCTTTTCTCTCTACTCTCTCGTCAAATCTTTTCTCTCTACGTCAAATCTTTTCTCTCTACGTCTTTTCTCTCTCTACGTCAAATCTTTTCTCTCTACTCAAATCTTTTCTCTCTTTCAAATCTTTTCTCTCTACGTCAAATCTTTTCTCTCTACGTCAAATCTTTTCTCTCTTTTCTCTCTACGTCGAATCTTTTCTCTCTACGTCAATCTTTTTCTCTATGTCAAATCTTTTCTCTCTATACGTCAAATCTTTTCTCTCTACTCTTTTCTCTCTACGTCGAAATCTTTTCTCTCTACGTCGAATCTTTTCTCTCTACGTCAAATCTTTTCTCTCTCTCTCAAATCTTTTCTCTCTACGTAGAATCTTTTCTCTCTACGTCAAATCTTTTCTCTCTACGTCAAATCTTTTCTCTCTATGTAGAATCTTTTCTCTCTATGTCGAAATCTTTTCTCTCTACGTCAAATCTTTTCTCTCTACGTCAAATCTTTTCTCTCTAGGTAGAATCTTCTCTCTACGTAGAATCTTTTCTCTCTATGTCAAATCTTTTCTCTCTATGTCGATCTTTTCTCTCTATGTAGAATCTTTTCTCTCTATGTAGAATCTTTTCTCTCTTGTCAAATCTTTTCTCTCTACGTAGAATCTTTTCTCTCTACGTCAAATCTTTTCTCTCTACGTAGAATCTTTTCTCTCTACGTCTTTTCTCTCGAATCTTTTCTCTCTCTACGTCAAATCTTTTCTCTCTACGTAGAATCTTTTCTCTCTATGTAGAATTTTCTCTCTACGTCAAATCTTTTCTATGTAGAATCTTTTCTCTCTATGTAGAATCTTTTCTCTCTATGTAGAATCTTTTCTCTCTTTGTCGAATCTTTTCGCTCTACGTCGAATCCTCTCTCTACGTAGAATCTTTTCTCTCTACGTAGAATCTTTTCTCTCTACGTCGAATCTTTTCTCTCTTCTTTTCTCTCTTTTTCTCTCTACGTCGAATCTTTCCTCTACGTAGAATCTTTTCTCTCTATGTAGAATCTTTCTCTCTATGTCAAATCTTTTCTCTCTATGTAGAATCTTTTCTCTCTACGTAGAATCTTTTCTCTCTACGTAGAATCTTTTCTCTCTATGTCTTTCTTTTCTCTCTATGTAGAATCTTTTCTCTCTATGTAGAATCTTTTCTCTCTATGTAGAATCTTTTCTCTCTTTGTCGAATCTTTTCTCTCTATGTAGAATCTTTTCTCTCTACATCAAATCTTTTCTCTCTATGTAGAATCTTTTCTCTCTACATCAAATCTTTTCTCTCTCTGTAGAATCTTTTCTCTCTACGTAGAATCTTTTCTCTCTATGTAGAATCTTTTCTCTCTACGTCAAAATCTTTTCTCTCTACGTAGAATCTTTTCTCTCTACGTAGAATCTTTTCTCTCTACGTCAAATCTTTTCTCTCTATTTCTTTCTCTCTTTTCTCTCTTTTCTCTCTACGTCAAATCTTTTCTCTCTACGTCAAATCTTTTCTCTCTACGTCAAATCTTTTCTCTCTCTGTAGAATCTTTTCTCTCTACGTAGAATCTTTTCTCTCTACGTCAAATCTTTTCTCTCTATGTAGAATCTTTTCTCTCTACGTAGAATCTTTTCTCTCTACGTAGAATCTTTTCTCTCTACGTCAAATCTTTTCTCTCTATGAAGAATCTTTTCTCTCTACGTCAAATCTTTTCTCTCTACGTCAAATCTTTTCTCTCTATGTCAAATCTTTTCTCTCTACGTCAAATCTCTTCTCTCTCTACGTCAAATCTTTTCTCTCTACGTCAAATCTTTTCTCTCTACGTCAAATCTTTTCTCTACGTCAAATCTTTTCTCTTTTCTCTCTATGTCAAATCTTTTCTCTCTACGTCAAATCTTTTCTCTCTACGTCAAATCTTTTCTCTCTACGTCAAATCTTTTCTCTCTACGTCAAATCTTTTTCTTTTTCTCTTTTCTCTCTACGTCAAATCTTTTCTCTCTACGTCAAATCTTTTCTCTCTATCTTTTTCTCTCTACGTCAAATCTTTTACTCTCTCTACGTCAAATCTTTTCTCTCTATGTCAAATCTTTTCTCTCTACGTCAAATCTTTTCTCTCTACGTCAAATCTTTTCTCTCTACGTCAAATCTTTTCTCTCTCTACGTCAAATCTTTTTTTCTCTCTACGTCAAATCTTTTCTCTCTACGTCAAATCTTTTCTCTCTATGTCAAATCTTTTCTCTCTACGTCAAATCTTTTCTCTCTACGTCAAATCTTTTCTCTCTACGTCAAATCTTTTCTACTCTCTTTTCTCTCTACGTCGAATCTCTACTCAAATCTTTTCTCTCTATGTCGTCAAATCTTTCTCTCTACGTCAACTTTTCTCTCTCTACGTCAATCTTTTCTCTCTACGTCAAATCTTTTCTCTCTACTCAAATCTTTTCTCTCTACGTCAAATCTTTTCTCTCTACGTCAAATCTTTTCTCTCTCTAATCTTTTCTCTCTAAAATCTTTTCTCTCTACTCTACGTCAAATCTTTTCTCTTTTCTCTCTACGTCAAATCTTTTCTCTCTACGTCAAATCTTTTCTCTCTACGTCAAATCTTTTCTCTCTACGTCAAATCTCAAATTTTTCTCTCTACGTCGTCAAATCTTTTCTCTCTACGTCAAATCTTTCTTTTCTCTCTACGTCAAATCTTTTCTCTCTAAATCTTCAAATCTTTTCTCTCTACGTCAAATCTTTTCTCTCTACGTCAAATCTTTTCTCTCTACGTCAAATCTTTCTTTTCTCTCTACGTCAATCTTTTCTTCTCTCTCTATCAAATTTTCTCTCTACTCAAATCTCGAATTTTTTCTCTCTATCGTCAATCTTTTCTTCTATGTCTCTTTTCTCTCTACTCATGTCGAATCTTTTCTCTCTACGTCAAATCTTTTCTCTACGTCAAATCTTTTCTCTCTACGTCAAATCTTTTCTCTACGTCAAATCTTTTCTCTACGTCAATCTTTTCTCTCTACGTCAAATCTTTTCTCTCTACGTCAATCTTTTCTCTCTACGTCGAATCTTTTCTCTCTACGTCAAATCTCTTTCTCTCTACGTCAAAAATCTTTTCTCTCTACGTCAAATCTTTTCTCTCTACGTCAATCTTTTCTCTCTCTACGTCAAATCTTTTCTCTCTACGTCAAATCTTTTCTCTCTAATCTTTTCGTCAAATCTTTTCTCTCTACGTCAATCTTTTCTCTCTACGTCAAATCTTTCTCTACGTCTCTCTCTCTACGTCAAATCTTTTCTCTCTACGTCAAATCTTTTCTCTCTACGTCAAATCTTTTCTCTCTAATCTTTTCTCTCTACGTCAAATCTTTTCTCTCTACGTCAAATCTTTTCTCTCTACGTCTTTCTCTTTCAAATCTTTTCTCTCTACGTCAAATCTTTTCTCTCTACGTCAAATCTTTTCTCTCTACGTCAAATCTTTCTCTCTACGTCAAATCTTTTCTCTCTACTTTTCTCTCTACGTCAATCTTTTCTCTCTACGTCAAATCTTTTCTCTCTACGTCGAATCTTTTCTCTCTACGTCAAATCTTTTCTCTCTACGTCAAATCTTTTCTCTCTACGTCAAATCTTTACGTCGAAATCTTTCTCTCTACGTCAATCTTTTCTCTCTACGTCAAATCTTTTCTCTACGTTCTTTTCTCTCTACGTCAATCTTTCTCTCTCTACGTCGAATCTTTTCTCTCTCTACGTCGAAATCTTTTCTCTCTACGTCAAATCTTTTCTCTCTACGTCAATCTTTTCTCTCTCTCTCTCTCTATGTCAAATCTTTTCTCTCTACGTAGAATCTTTTCTCTCTACGTAGAATCTTTTCTCTCTACGTCAAATCTTTTCTCTCTACGTAGAATCTTTTCTCTCTACGTCAAATCTTTTCTCTCTACGTCTAATCTTTTCTCTCTACGAAGAATCTTTTCTCTCTACATCAAATCTTTTCTCTCTACGTCAAATCTTTTCTCTCTACGTCAAATCTTTTCTCTCTACGTCAAATCTTTTCTCTCTACGTCAAATCTTTTCTCTCTACGTCAAATCTTTTCTCTCCAAGTAGAATCTTTTCTCTCTATGTAGAATCTTTTCTCTCTACGTCAAATCTTTTCTCTCTATGTAGAATCTTTTCTCTCTATCTAGAATCGTTTCTCTCTATGTAGAATCTTCTCTCTACGTCAAATCTTTTCTCTCTACGTCAAATCTTTTCTCTCTACGTCAAATCTTTTCTCTCTACATCAAATCTTTTCTCTCTACGTCAAATCTTTTCTCTCTACGTCAAATCTTTTCTCTCTACATCAAATCTTTTCTCTCTACGTAGAATCTTTTCTCTCTATGTAGAATAATCTTGGACTAATAGAGTTAAGGTTAGGAACATTAGACCACAGGTTCAATGGACACAGATTGTTATTGTCAGCGTCGAATCTCCTATCTATATAGAAATGATTAGAAAATAATATAATAGAATAAAACAATAGAGAATAATAGACTAAAATAGGAAGAATATAACAATAAAACCCTTATTTGAATAGAATAGAAAATAATAGAATATAATAGAAAAGAAAAGAACAGAAAATAAAATAAAAAAAATAGAATAGAAAAAAAACAATAGAGTAGAATGGAATAGAAAGAATATAACCATCTTCCAAAATTAGAATTTCAAGTAGAATAAATTCAAATTCAAATAGAAAAGAAAAGAATAGAATAAAAAAGAAAAGAATAGAATAGAAAATAGAAGATTAGAAAATAATATAATAGAATAAAACTATACAAAATAATAGACTAAAACAGGAAGAATATAACAATATAACCCTTATTTGAATAGAATAGAAAATAATAGAATATAATAGAAAAGAAAAGAACAGAAAATAAAACAAATAGAATAGAAAAAAACAATAGAGTAGAATGGAATAGAAAGAATATAACCATCTTCCAAAAATAGAATTTCAAATAGAATAAATTCAAATTCAAATAGAAAAGAAAAGAATAGAATAAAATAGAAAAGGAAAGAATAGAATAGAAAATAGAAGATTAGAAAATAATACAATAGAAAATAATAGACTAAAATAGGAAGAATATAACAATATAACCCTTATTTGAATAGAATCTAAAAGAATAGAATATAATAGAAAAGAAAAGAACAGAAAATAAAATAAAAAAAAAGAAAAATAGAATAGAAAAAGACAATAGAGTAGAATGGAATAGAAAGAATATAACCAGCTTCCAAAATTAGAATTTCAAATAGAATAAATTCAAATTCAAATAGAAAAGAAAAGAATAGAATAAAATAGAAAAGAAAAGAATAGAATAGAAAATAGAAGATTAGAAAATAATATAATGAATAAATAAATAAAGTTGGATGTGGATTTTATGATAACGGGTGTCAGTAGAGCCCCGGCCGCGGCAGATGTGTGAACGGCGACCTTCCGTCGGCGATCTCAGACAGCCGGGCGGGGTAGGAAGGGTTAATCTTCAGTGTTGATGACATCATAACGCTAGACGCAGGGCTCTGGGATTAAATGCATAAAAAAAGAAGAAGAAGGAATAAGAAAACAAAGAAAAGTGGTCCTGACGTGAGGATATTTCTCGGCGGTTTGGGCTGTTCCAGATGCCGGGATCGGCCAAGATGAAATTTAAGACGATGTTGACTGCTCGGGGTTTTTTTTTTTTTTAAATGACATATTGCAGCAGGTCTGAAGTATTTGTTTGGTTAAGCTTACGGTAACTTGCTAAGTTTTCTTTTCTGAAATTATGATGTACCTCCCTACGTCTCAAAAAAGAAAGACGTCCGTCCTGCACGGCGTTGGGGGACGCTTAACCCTTCTGGCGCCGGCAGGTCGGCCATTTTTCTTTTATTTAAAGCCGATACAAACCCAATCACCGAAATCTCATAGAATCTTTAAGGCTAAGTGAGCGTTTTGTGAACAAGCGTTTTTGTAAAGTTTTTTTTTTTTTTTTTTGGCGTATTTATTGCGTGTTTTCGCGCTACATGCATAGAGCAGCCCGTTCGTTTCAATAGGCCGCTCCGCATACAACAAATGTGCCAAGGTCGCTCGTGTACCTTTTTGGGCCATTGAGCTTTGGGCATTTTTTAAACAGCGTGATTCAGCAAAAAAAAAAAAAAAAAACATGCCGCATTCGGGGTGCTATTAACCACTTCAGCATCGGGCCATTTTACACCCTTCCTTACCAGAGCACTTTTTTGCAATTCGGCACTGCGTCGCTTTAACTAACAATTGCGCGGTCGTGCGACGTTACACCCAAACAAAATTGACGTCCTTTTTTTCCCACAAATAGAGCTTTCTTTTGGTGGTATTTGATCGCCCCTGCGGTTTTTATTTTTTGCGCTATAAACAAAAGAAGAGCGACAATTTTGAAAAAAAAACACAATATTTTTTTACTTTTTGCTATAATAAATATCCCTTTTTTTTTAAAAAAAAACAATTTTTTTACTCAGTTTAGGCCGATACGTATTCTTCTACATATTTTTTGGTAAAAAAAAATCGCAATAAGCATATATTGATCGCTTTGCGCAAAAGTTATAGCGTCTACAAAATAGGGGATAGATTTATTGCATTTTTTTTTTTTTTTTTTTTTACTAGTAATGGCGGCGATCTGCGATTTTTTTTTCATGACTGCGACATTGCGGCGGACACTTCGGACACTTTTGACACATTTTTGGAACCATTCACATTTACACAGCGATCGTTGCTATAAAATTGCATTGATTACTGTGTAAATGTGACTGTCAGGGAAGGGGTTAACACTAGGGGGCGCTGCAGGGGTTAATGTGTTCCCTATAGGAGTGATTCTAACTGTGGGGGGAGGGGACTCACAAGGGGAGGAGACCGATCGGTGATCCTCCGTACTGGGATCACATGATCGGTCTCCTCTCCCGCTGACAGGATGTGGAGCTGTGTGTTTACACACACAGCTCCACGGTCCCGCACGGTCCCGTTGTTTTAACGGGCAATCGCGGGTGCCCGACGGACATCGCGGCCGGGAAGGAGAGGACGTCATATGACGCCCACCCAGGATGGGAGATCCACCTTGTGGGCGTCATATGACTATGGGCGGGTAGGGAAGTGGTTAAGAACGAATGGCACCGCAAGTTCAATCTGTGATATGGGATGAATCCAGAGATTAAACTGTTTCACAACTGGATTCCTGCGGTCCCCCGGATAGGCCTCTCTCACTAGGCCAAGCAGCCGGTAGGATACTTGGTAAAGTCTCTGCCACAACACTTTAACGTTACTGAAGTATTAGATGAATTTTAAGTAACTGTCATACGGTACCAGGTTCTTTCAGCCCATCCGGCGATACCATATGAGGGATGTTCCAGGTTGCATCCTTCAACTAAGCCTCCAGGCTCCTTCAGAGAAGCCTGCCTTGCGCATGGCCTTCTCCTGAAAGGGTCCTCCCCTGGGGTACTTCAGTTGCTGGGCCTCTCCATTCTGTTGAGATGGCACCGGACCTCAGTGGCGGCTGGTGCTCAAAATTTTTTGGGGGGGCGCAAACAAACAGCCTCACTGTGCCATCAAACGCTGCCACTGTGCCCATCAAAACGCTGCCACTGTGCCCATCAAACGCTGCCACTGTGCCCCAAGTGCTGCCACTGTGCCCCAAGTGCTGCCACTGTGCCCCAAGTGCTGCCACTGTGCCCCAAGTGCTGCCATTGTGCCCCAAGTGCTGCCATTGTGCCCCAAGTGCTGCCACTGTGCCCCAAGTGCTGCCATTGTGCCCCAAGTTCTGCCACTGTCCCCCAAGTGCTGCCACTGTGCCCCAAGTGCTGCCACTGTGCCCCAAGTGCTGCCACTGTGCCCCAAGTGCTGCCACTGTGCCCCAAGTGCTGCCCGCCACTGTGCCCCAAGTGCAGCCACTGTGCCCCAAGTTCTGCCACTGTGCCCCAAGTGCTGCCACTGTGCCCCTCAAGTGCTGCCATTGTGCCCCTCAAGTGCTGCCATTGTGCCCCTCAAGTGCTGCCACTGTGCCCCTCAAGTGCTGCCACTGTGCCCCCCTGCCTGCCCTCTGCACTTACCTTGTCTCGGTGTGCAGCGCGCGGTGTCCCCTCATCTTCCCCTCATCTTCCGATATCTTCTCCCGCGCTCCAGTCTTCTGCTATGATTGGACGCCTAGCATCCAATCACAGCGCCTGTGACTTCAGCCAATCAGGTGACAGGTAACAAACCCGGCAACCTGATTGGCTGAGAGGCGGGTCTGTGTTAGGGAAGCAATGTATTCGCTTCTCTAACACAATACTGTCTAAGCAGCGAACGCACAGCATTGCGCCCGCTGTTTACACTTATGGAAGCCTATTAGAGCACACCGCTCTAATCAGGTCCCCTATTAGAGCTTTACAGCTCTAATAGGGCGCTTCCAAAAACACCCCCCCTGCTGTAATTCAGATGCCCGGCGCCCGACAAGGGGCCGGACACCTGAATAGGGGGCGTCAGCGGTGACAATAGATAGATTCATGCAATGCATGAATCTATCTATTGGTGATAGAGCGGTGCAGGAGAGGGGGGGGCGGCGCCACTGCCGGACCTTTCTTGGATCAGTAGGCTCCGAAAGTCACTCGGGCCTACCCCTGCAGTTACATTGCCTCGGGCCAGCAAGCCCCGAGATACAGGATGCATGAGAAACCTTAAGGATTTAGAGAAGATCTGTAAAGAAGAGAGGACCAAAATCCCTCCTGAGATGTGCAAACCTGATCACCACCTACAAGAAACGTCTGACCTCTGTGCTTGCCAACAAAATTATTTCACTGACTGATCTGCAACTCCACCATCCCTTCAGTCAAGCGCGGAGGTGGAAACATGAGGCTTTGGGGGCTGTTTCTCTGCTAAAGGTACAGGCTGACTTTGCCGCATTGAGGGGCCAATGGACGGGGGCCATGTATTGTAAAATCTTGGATGAGAACCTTCTTCCCTCAGCCAGGACACTGAAGATGGGTCCTGGATGACAATGGCCCAAAACATACTGACACATTAAGGTCATTGAGTGGCCTAGCCAGTCTCCAGACCTTAATCCTATAGAACATTTATGGAGGGAGCTGAAACTTCGGGTTGCAAAGCAACAGCCAAGAAGCCTTAAGGATTTAGAGAAGATCTGTAAAGAAGAGTGGAACAAAATCCCTCCTGAGATGTGTGCAAACCTGATCACCACCTACAAGAAACGTCTGACCTCTCTGATCGCCAACAAGGGTTTCTCCACCAACTACTAAGTCATGTTTTGCTTGGGGATCAAATATTATCAAAAATTGTTTTACTCACTAATCTGCAACTCCACCATCCCTTCAGTCAAGCACGGAGGTGGAAACATGATGCTTTGGGGCTGTTTCTATGCTAAAGGTACAGGCCGACTTTGCCACATTGAGGGGCCAATGGACGGGGCCATGAATTATAAAATCTTGGATGAAAACCTTCTTCCCTCAGCCAGAACACTGAAGATGGGTCCTGGATGGGTCCAGCATGACAATGACCCAAAACATACCGACACATTAAGGTCATAGAGTGGTCTAGCCAGTCTCCAGACCTTAATCCTACATTTATGGAGGGAGCTGAAACTTCGAGTTGCAAAACAACTGCCAAGAAACCTTAAGGACTTAGAGAAGATCTGTAAACAAGAGTGGACCAAAATCCCTCCTGAGATGTGTGCAAACCTGGTCACCAACTATAAGAAACGTCTCACCTCTGTGCTGGCCAACATGGGTTTCTCCACCAAGTACTAAGTCGTGTTTTGCTAGGGGATCAAAAATTATGAAAAATTATTTTACTCAATGATCTGCAACTCCACCAGGTACAGGCCGACTTTGCCGCCATTGAGGGGCCAATGGACGGGGGCCATGTATTGTAAAATCTTGGATGAGAACCTTCTTCCCTCAGCCAGGACACTGAAGATGGGTCGTGGATGGGTCCAGCATGACAATGGCCCAAAACATACTGACACATTAAGGTCATTGAGTGGCCTAGCCAGTCTCCAGACCTTAATCCTATAGAACATTTATGGAGGGAGCTGAAACTTCGGGTTGCAAAGCAACAGCCAAGAAACCTTAAGGATTTAGAGAAGATCTGTAAAGAAGAGAGGACCAAAATCCCTCCTGAGATGTGCAAACCTGGTCACCACCTACAAGAAACGTCTGACCTCTGTGATCGCCAACAAGGGTTTCTCCACCAACTACTAAGTCATGTTTTGCTTGGGGATCAAATATGATCAAAAATGATTTTACTCACTGAATGTGTGTGTGTATTTATTTTTATTTTTTATAAGAATGAAAGAAAATACTTGTCTTGTAAAACTTTAAAAAGCAATGCGCGTCACGCTGCGGTTCTGGAACACAGTTAAGGCCAAGGTGGAAAAACCCAATAGCTGGTCCCCATATACCCCGCTATGGGGAAACCCGAGGTTGCCCCACTTCCGATCCATTCCGGACCCGGTGATATGGGCCCGATGTGGTATCAAAACTTTAGCAGAAGTCACCTCCCCAAACGGGTTGCGTACATTTGATGACCTAAAAAGAAGACATGAACTACCTAACCACATGTTCTTTAGGTACATCCAGGCATGCTTACCGGGCGCAATTTCCCCAGCCTATTACACTTGAAGCTAACTGGGGCTGGAACTGAGGACAGGAGCTCTGGGACGCTGGATCAGTAGCTGGAAGCGTAGCCGAGACGTAAGCCAAGGGTTCATCAGCAGCCGGGCAGAGCAGGTACCGAGTCGTGATGCAGAGGCAAAGACGGGACACAGGCCGGTTCGGTACACAGGCGGGCAATGAGGCACAGGAACATCAGGCAGAAGCGGAGTCAAACACAAGCCGGGGTCACAAGTAGGCAGGCGGAGGTCAAGAGGTGGTTCAGGCAAGCCGGGTCGGGATGCAGGAAACTGGTTCAGGATCGGGTAATCAAGCACTAGCTGAAGAGACCACTCAGCAAGTTGTGCATGTCACTGGCAGGTTTAAATAGGCGGATTGGCGCCAATGCGCGCACGCTCGCACGTGTCTTTTCTTGAGCATCTCCTGGATTGTCCATGCCTGCGCACCACTGTGCGCTTGTTGCCCGGGTTTCCTTTACATAGGCATTGTTAACACGATACAGACATCACAGGCGAAGAAGCACTTCATATTTTATACAGCCTTCCAGGGCTCAAGTCCTGCGGGAACGCATGGGAACGGAGTTCCTGTACTTTTTCCACAACAGGAACAGTGCTACACCAGCAGCTGCCGACACAGCTCACAATAGTAAGTGTGACCTGACCATTCAGGCATTGCCAGTAGGGGGCCCCATGACAGCTTCCACTTCGATCTACCTGTCAATCACAGCTAGCTGACAGGTAGATCAGGTCCCTGCTGCTAAGAGATTGTATAGTCAGACCTCTTGTGATGCGCTCCTCCCCGCCGGCCCCTCCCTGATTTTCTGTCTCCTCATCTCCCCCACCCAGTCTCCTGCATACTTGCTCTGTGTGTCCCGCTGAATCCCCCCCCTCCTCTATCTTCAGTGCTGTATGATGAGAGAACCCAGAGGAGGAGCACAGCTATTCTGCTCACAGGACATGCAGGGAGAGAGGTGAGCTGAGGGAGGAACATCAGTTTGGAGTGGTAAGCTGAGCACAATACCTGGCAAAGTTTAATGCCAGGAGGGAAGTTTATGTGGAAATATGTGAAGGGTTGGAATAGCAGCGAGTGTGTGTTGGAGCCCCTGCAGAGTTTGCAGCCCCCCCCAAGCTAACATACATCTCCTAAGCAGGAACACATCACTATCTCCCCAAGCATTCTGTCCAGATAATGTGCAGTTCATTTATGACCTTTCCGTTTAACCCTGTGTTATCCAAACTCTGTTCAATGAAAAGTGTAAACTCACCACATAAACACTCTATATACAAAATAACATTCCCCCAATAAAGATCAGAACATGATGTTCACATTTGCATGGAAGCACAATTGTATGAATGCTGATTATTCAGAGAATTACCGTATTTATGTTTATTGAGGATTGTTTTTTTTTTTACTTCATTTTGCTTCATACACACAATACGAAAATTGGATGAAAAATACCACGTTTGAAGCGTTTGTGCATATGAGCGTATCATTTTTTTTTTTTTTTGGTGGGTGGGGGGGGGGGGGGGGGGGGGGAGTGGGGGGGGGGGGGGGGGGGGGGGATCTTGGGTGGGAGTTCCCACACTTTTTTCCCCAGGACTTGACCCCTGCAGCCTTCTATGCAAGGAAAGCGGTCCTCCTCAGATGGAAGGACCCCAGTCCCCCAACGGTCCCCCAATGGAGGGCCCTTGTTGACGCGGCCTTACCACTTCATAAACTGACATACTTGGGGCGAAAATGCTCCAAGAAATTTGAAAAAATCTGGGCGGCCTGGATCTGAGACATACTAACCTGCCGTAGAACTGAGGTTGTACAAAAGTATGTAGAAAATTGAGTGAGGCCTTGACTTCCACACTGGGGGGGGGGGGGGGGGGGCGAGGGCGGGGGGGGGGGGGGGGCTCCTATCTCTCCCCTGACATATGATCTTACCCTAACTGACATGGGGCACCCGTGAGAGTCTCCACCTATCAGAGTCTATATCCTTACACACACTTGACGAAAGGTAGGGCACGGACCCAATTTATAGGGATTAATTCTACCTCCAGTCCTAACTCTCAAAAACTGACATTACCTTGTCTATGGCTTATAATGTCTAAAAGCAACACCGTATATACTCGAGTATAAGCCGAGTTTTTCAGCACCTTTTTTGTGCTAAAAATGCCCCCCTCAGCTTATACTCGAGTCAAGCATATGGATATGTTGTAGTGATAGTTCCACTGGGTTTGCATATTAAATTTGGGGTTCCTAGCACCAAGTGGCCCCGAGATACGGGGGCCCCAAATTTGGGTCGGAAAATGTCACTCTCTGCTGCAGAAAAGTGCTTAACATTTTCCAACCCGAATTTGGGGCCCCCGTACAGGGCTGGTGCAAGGATTTTTGACACCCTAGGCAAAAGCTAATTTTGCCGCCCCCATTGGCCCCACCCCTGACTCCACCCCCTTTGCCCTGCCCATGTGACAGGAGGTGGCGCTATACAAAAAGCATTGGCTTTGCCTCCTCTAGCGCTGGCTTGAGTGCTGCGCCTCTAGTTAAACTACCGGTCGGACGGAGCAGCTGCCTGAGACTGAGTTAGCTACATGGTGCAGCCTGCAGACGCGGAGGGAAACCAGCGGCTGGGCGCCCCCAGGCAGCAGTGCACCCTAGGCGGCTGCCTAGTTTGCCTAGGGGTAGCACTGGCCCTGGCCCCGTATCTCTGGGCCACTTAGTGATAGGAACACCACATTTGGATATGTTGTAGTGCTAGCACACCAAATTTGGGGTTACTAGCACCAAGTGACCCAGAGATACGGGGGCCCCAAATTCGGTCAACTGTGTCCATCTGCAGCAATGTCATTTCGGGGACCCTTTGGGTCCAGAGACCCCAAATTTTGGCTGCAGCTAGGGGGCATCTAGGAACCCTTAACTACAGAGTTTGAAGTTCGGGGGACCTATGGCTGCAAATGGGCACAGTGAGGCATGCAAATGGGCACAGTGAGGCATGCCAATGGGCACAGAGAGGCATGCAAATGGAAACAGTGAGGCTGCAAATGGGCATTGCTGACCCTCTTTTTCCACTTACAGTAGCTGTGCATTTCTCACCCTAGGCTTACACCCGAGTCAATACGTTTTCACAGTTTTTTGTGGTAAAATTAGGTGCCTCGGCTTTTATTCGGGTCGGCTTATACTCGACTATATACGGTATATATTACTGACTCGTTTGAATTGTCTAAACTGTTGACGGCTAATTTTACGTCTTATTTTTTGTCCTGTTATGAATAACCACTGCTGAGACCGTACCGCTGTTTTAACATGTCATGTACAAAATAAATAAAATTTATGTTAAAAAAAAAAAAAAAAAACGTTAAAAACAAATGTAGCAATTTTGTCAGTGAACGGACGGGTTAAATGGAGGTTCTCCTTTAAATGTTGTATGGCTTGGCCCCGTACAAGCTGAACATTGTACACATCGCACCCCCTCCGCCGTTCACCTTTTTTGCTGAGTTTATTTAACGCGTCTTATTTTTCCTTTTCCATAGGCGTGTGGAGGTTTTATGTTTCCAGGACGGCAGGCTGACTGTAGCGGCGTGGTTTTGCACCCTCTGACACCGCGCAGTCAGTAAGAATCAGGACACTAAACAGAACTCGGTGTACTCGGTGCCGGCATTTCTGCGTAATATTTTCTCTGGGTTACCTGGACCCCACCCTGGAGCGGCGTGCTCAGGCCGGGGGGTGTCTGTGACGAGGCTTTGGCTGTGTTTATTTGTGAAGACTGACGGGCTCCGCCGTCTATTTCCGCCCCCCCCCCCCCCCCACCTTATCTTGGAGGGCGATAGGCAGGGTCGCGTCCTAAATGTCAAATCTTCTTTTCTCGCCTCCGCTGGCTGATAACGGCTTTGGAGTGTTAAAATTAGGATGGATTTCCAGCATTGGAGTTAAAATGTTTTACCAAAAAATTTAATTTTTTGATGGGACTGTCACAGTTAATTTGGGGAAAATCAGACGGTGTATAAAGGTCTAAAATAATGATCAACAATCCCAATTTTAAACATAATTTGGGCAGTTTTTTCCTCTCTAATGGGTGATAACAGAAGTCTTTGGGCATCGGAGGATTCCATCATCATACAAGCTGATGTGCCCGCCTGTTAGACAATTACCGTCCAATCGGTACAATCCAACGTAGAAATAGTAATATAAAGAAGGGATATAGAGATTTAGCTTATTCATTTAAACAGGGGTCACCAAACCATGGCCCAGGGGCCACATGCAGTGGTGTCACTAGGGTTGGCATCACCTGGCGCGGTAAACCATGGTGTCACCCCCACCACCACATCACCCCCCTCCCTGTATGGTAAAACATGGTGTCACCCCCAAAGACCCCTCCCCCGCTGTAAAACATAGTGTCACCACCAACCCCCCCCCCCCATGCGGTAAAACACAGAGTCACCCCCACCAACACCCCAAGCACCCCCCTCCCCATACAGTAAAACATGGTGTCACCCAAAAGCCACCCCCATGTGGAAAAACATAGTGTCTTCCCCACTGATACCCCAAGCACCCCCTTCCCCATATGTTAAAAAAACATGGTGTCACCCCCAAAGCAACCCCCCCCCCCATACAGTAAAACATACTTTCACCCCCACCGACACCCCAAAGCATCCCTTTCCCCGGACGGTAAAACATAGTGTCACCCCCCCCCCCCCAAACCACCCCCCGTGCAGTGAAACACATCTCATAGTCTCACTCTCACCAACACCCCAAGCACTACACCTCCATGCAGTAAAACATGGTGTCACCACTCTGGCACCCCCCCCCCACATTCACAGCCTGCCTTTGGCATACACCCCCATTCACAGCCTGCCTCTGGCACACCCCACCCCACCCCACATACACAGCCTGCCTCTGGTACCCCCCCCCCCACACATTCACAGACTGCCTCTGGCACACCCCACCCCACATACACAGCCTGCCTCTGGTACCCCCCCCCCCCCCCACACATTCACAGCCTGCCTCTGGCACACCCCACCCCCACATACACAGCCTGCCTCTGGTACCCCCCCCCCCCCACACATTCACAGCCTGCCTCTGGCACACCCCACCCCCACATACACAGCCTGCCTTTGGTACCCCCCCACACATTCACAGACTGCCTCTGGCACCCCCCCCCCCCACACATTCACAGACTGCCTCTGGCACCCCCCCCCCACACATTCACAGACTGCCTCTGGCACCCCCCCCACACATTCACAGACTGCCTCTGGCACCCCCCCCCCCCACACATTCACAGACTGCCTCTGGCACACCTCACCCCACCCCCACATACACAGCCTACCTCTGGTACCCCCCCCCCCCCCCACATACACAGCCTACCTCTGGTACCCCCCCCCCCACACATTCACAGACTGCCTCTGGCACACCTCACCCCACCCCCACATACACAGCCTACCTCTGGTACCCCCCCCCCCCACATACACAGCCTACCTCTGGTACCCCCCCCCCCCCCCACACATTCACAGACTGCCTCTGGCACACACACCCCCCCCCCCCCTCACATTCACAGACTGCCTCTGGCACACACACCCTTCTTATCACAGCCTGCCTCTGCCCACCCCCCACTTACAGGCACATAAACATACTGCACCCATAGTTTTCTGGACAATTTCATGCTATTTTTATAGCATTTTTATTTCCTGGTGCTGATCACAGAGGGGAGTCCTGGCTTGTGAGTATATTTATCCACCATGACCAATGTATGAAGCCATACACCTGCATATCCTTGTTATTTATTATTATTATTATTTGAACTAATTGGATTATATTTGTATTATAGACCATATTTACATGAGATGACTATAAATGAAAAAGGACCGAAAGGACCGAATAGTCCGAAACATGTCGGCGTCATTCTCTACATAATATAAGTGCTAAGCCGGTATCTTTTCATGTACATATGACAATATTGTCCTTGTTTGATCTCATTTTTCGTACTATGTATATATTTTTTCATACTCAGAATTATTCTATATGTCTTTTCAATAAACATTTATACTTTTGCAATACTGACTGGTTCATCTAACTAACATCCCAAGGGGTATGGGCTGTGCCTTGTGCACTAGGCCTTTTCTTTGTTGCTATTATCAATGGATGAGATAGACCAGTCTTTGACACACCACCACTCCACACCAAATCGGTTTTGTCAGTGGGAGGAATGGCGCCCCATTGTTGGTGTCATTGGGGCCCATTGTTGGTGTCATTGGGAGGAATTCTGCCCCTTCATTGGTGTCAGTGGGGGGGGGGGGATTATGCCCCATTGTTGGTATCAGTGGATGAAAATAGTGCTCCAAGTGCCAGATAGAAGCAAGGAAAGGGCCGCAGTTTGTAGACCACTTCTTAATGCTATAAAATATATCCAATACTAGACATGTGCAATTCGTTTAGTTACAAATTCGTTTTCCGTTCAAATTCATTATATTCGTTCATTCGTAATCGTACGAATGAACGAATGGTTTACTAAAAATTCTAACGAAGAACGAATATGAAAAACAACGAAAATACGAAATAATTAAATTAGAAACAACGAAACGACGAAAGAATGAAAATCCGAAAAACGAAAACAGAAACAACGAAAATACCGAACAAAGATTTAAAAATAACGAAAATCAAAATGAACGAAAAATCTAAATTACGAATATTCGGAAAAAAAGGAAATCGAAACAACGAAAATACGAAATAACGAAAATTCTGCTGATCGAGAATTCGAAAGAACGAATGTTAGTTCTGATTCTGAAATATTCCATCCAGAGTCCAGATAGGGTGTGGTTGGGTCGGAGGCTCTGTGTTTTGGTGGAAGTTCTGACTTGTGAGAGAGAAATTCTTTGTTTCTTAAACATATAAATAAAACACATTACGTAAAATCATGAATTATGCTCCGATTACGAATCTACGAAAACAATGTTACGAAAGTACGCATAAATCAATCTTACTAAAGTACGAATGTAATTAAATCTACGAAAATACGAATTTCGAATCAACGAAAATTAGATTAACGGAAATACGAATCATTTCAAATCAACGAAAATATAGCTCTTCCGAAAATACGAACGCGTCCGAATACGAAATATAACGAAAATACGAATTTCGAATAAAAGAAAATTCGACTAATAGAAATACGAATCAACGAAAAAATAACTCTTACGAAAATACAAACGAGTCCGAATACGAACACCTACGACTTACGAAATTACGAATCGTTACGAATCAACGGAAACGAACAGAAACAAAACAAATTTTTCTATTGTGTACATGTCTATCCAATAAATTTTTTTCCCTACTGACAGAACGGCGATCTGCCTTGTTTACATAGGAGGACTGGTGTTCTGCCTGTGTAACGAACAATCGGTGGGTGCTGGCAGACATCGAGTCCGCGGTACCCGCTGATCGACTCCAGCTGTGAATAATCACAGTGGGAATCTGCCCCCCGCAGGGCGCCTGCGTGCCAACGACCCGGAAGTGCCGGATCACATAGTGGGTACAAAAGCAGGAGAGCCGCCTTGCCCCCGTATATATGTAAGTTATACGGTCGGCAAGTGGTTAATAGCGCTCGTCAGATATTAAACATCCCTTTGTTATTGGCTCCCCATAATGTCCCAAATATATCGGAGATGACGGCTGAACAAACAAATTAGGGTTTAGCAGACAGTCACATTTCCTGACAGCCTGAAGGATGGGCGCTATCAGTCAGCCGTCTCTGTGGGACGCACACAAAGTCACCGCCGCGTCGGGCGGATTGCGGCAGGCACGTTCTGTTTTGGCTGTACAGAGGAAATGAGGTGAACGGAGAGTCCCCGGGGCGGATCGGAGCATAAAGAACAAACATTTCACAAAGTTCATCATTAACATAAAAAAAAAAGTTTTATTTCCAATAATTCATCTGATCAGTTTAATCAAAACTCTGGCGGGCCGAACGGCAGGAAATGTCCGTGGGCCAAAAGCAGCAAACCATTCATCCGGATAAATACAACGAGCCTCTTGCTGACACGCCGGGACGCTGCAGCCGAGTTCTACAGGGTGTCAGTTCCAGGAGCCATCTTCCACACGGGCACAGTGGTGTCACCCCAATCCTGCCCCTTATTTAAGGTTGTCAACTCATCCCTTTAAAACTGAACTGAAGGTGGTAATTAAACTCACTTGGTGCCTTATCTGCATTAAATTAGCCTCAGAACCCGTGTAATTCATATGTGTTCGGGTTTAAAGGGATGTGGTGGCAACCCTACCCCTATGCCTGCCACCATGCCCCCCCCCCCCCCCCCCCCCCCCCCTTGCTAGCCTGCCACAGTGCTCTGTCCTGCCCCCCACTAGCCTGCCACAGTGCTCTGCCCCCCTAGCCTGCCACAGTGCTCTGTCCTGCCCCCCGCTAGCCTGCCACAGTGCTCTGCCCCCGCTAGCCTGCCACAGTACTCTGCTCCCCTAGCCTGCAACAGTGCTCTGCCCCCGCTAGCCTGCCACAGTGCTCTACCCCCCTAGCCTGCCACAGTGCTCTGCCACCCCCCTAGCCTGCCACGCCACAGTGCTCTGTCCTACCCCCCGCTAGCCTGACACAGTACTCTGTCCTGCCCCCCCGCTAGCCTGCCACAGTGCTTTGCCCCCGCTAGCCTGCCACAGTGCTCTGTCCGGCCCCCCCTAGCCTGCCACAGTGCTCTGCCCCCGCTAGCCTGCCACAGTGCTCTCTGTCCTGCCCCCCGCTAGCCTGCCACAGTGCTCTGCCCCCGCTAGCCTGGAACAGTGCTCTGTCCTGCCCCCTGCTAGCCTGCCACAGTGCTCTGTCCTGCCCCCCCCGCTAGCCTGCCACAGTGCTCTGCCCCCCTCTAGTCTGCCACAGTTCTCTGTCCTGCCCCCCCCGCTAGCATGCCACAGTGCTCTGCCCTCCTCTAGCCTTCCACAGTGCTCTGTCCTGCCCCTGATCCCTGATCCTGATTAGTGGTTAGGATTAGGGTCAGGGGTTAAAGTGATACTAGAGTCTTGTTTTTTTCAACAAACATGTTATACTTACTTGCTCTGTGTAATGGTTTTGCACAGAGCAGCCCCGATCCTTCTCTTCTCGGGTCCCTCTTCTGTGCTCCTGGCCCCTCCCACCTGTTGGGTGGGAGGGGCCAGCACAACAACAAGCAGATTGCTATGGGAGCACCCGAGCTGCAGCTCCCTGTGTCCATTACGTTCACTGTCCCCTCTCTCTTTTCATTGGCTCACTGACTTCGATTGACAGCAAAACCAATGGCGCTTCACTGCTGTCTTTGCCAATGAGGAGGAAGAGTCCCGGACAGCTGAGGCTCTCATACAACATCGCTGGATAGAGATGGACTCAGGTAGGTATTAGGGGGGCTTCTGCACACAGAAGATTTTTTGTCACTTGCCGACCGGCTCACGCCGATATACGTCGGCAGAATGTCTCTCCTGCACAAACTGACGTACCTGTACGATAGTCCGAAAAAAAGTAGGATAGCGGGCCGCGGGTCCCGCGGACTTGTCCACCACCGGCCCGCGATCACGGTGAGGAAAAGCAGAATGGGGAAGAGTGATTGGGAACAGCGATCTCTGTCATGTTTAAGTAAGCCCATCCCCCCTACAGTTAGAACACACCTAGGAAACACATTTAACCCCTTGATCGCCCCCCTAGAGTTAACCCCCTGCCAGTGTTATTTTTACATTGATCGGTGCGTTTTTTATAGCACCGATCAATGTAATAATGTCACTGGTCCCCAAAAAGTGTCCGCCGAAATGTTGCAGTCCCGCTAAAAATCACAGATCGCCGCCATTACCAGTAAAAACAATTTAAAAAAGTCCCTAAATCTTTCCCGTAGTTTGTAGATGCAATAACGTTTGCGCAAACCAATCAATATACGTTTATTGCGGTTTTTTTTTACCAAAAATATGTAGAAGAATATATAATCGGCCTAAACTGATGAAAAATGTTTTTATTAATTTTTTTGGATATGTATTATAGCAGAAAGTAAAAAAAAATGTTTTTTTTTGTTTTTCAAAATTGACGGCCTTTTACTGTTTATAGCGCAAAAAAAAAAAAAAAAACACAGAGGTGATCAAATATCACCAAAAGAAAGCTCTATTTGTGGGGAAAAAAAGGATGGCAATTTTGTTTGGGTACAGCGTCGCACGACCGCGCAATTGTCAGTTAAAGTAACACAGTGCTGTTTTGCAAAAAATGCTCCGGTCATTAAGGGGGTAAAACCTTCCGAGGCTGAAGTGGTTAATGTATAGACTGCCTTACAATCACTTTAATGTTAGGGTTAGGAGCTAGGGTTTATTATTAAGGGGTTAATATTAGGGTTAGGGGTTGAGGTTATGGTTATTTTATTTATTTATTTTTTATTAATGATTATTATTATTATTTATGTATTTATTATTATTTATTATTATTATTTATTTATGTATTTATTATTATTATTTATTATTTATTATTATTATTTATTTTAAAACTTACAGAGCTTGGCGCATTTTTTACTGCGTTTTATAGCACATTTGTGACGCAGCAAATCAAGCTTTTTCTGGTCGCGTCTGGGGTGCCATGAAAAATTTAAGGCTGCTTTCACATCTGCACATTAAAGATTGCACGCAGAACCGCGTGTTCCCAATGCACATTTCTAGAATGCATCAAAAACGCACGCCCTGCTTGCAGCGCTATTTATTGTTAGGCCAATGTGCGATTTTTCGAATGGCAAAAAGCACAATGAATGCGCTAAAATGCATGGGTAAAAACTGCACCAAGCTCTGCGCCTGAAAAAGGGTCCCGGAGCACCTTTGGCGCCTTTATCTTGCCTAGAACTACCCGTTCAAAACCAATAGGCTGCCCAATGCTGTCGTGCGGTGCTATTTATTGTTTGGCCAATGCGCGATTTTTAGCATGGCAAGAAGCACAATGAATGTGCTAAAATTCAAGGGTAAATACTGCACCAAGCTCTGCGCCTGAAAAAGGGTTCTGGAGCACCTTTGGCACCTTTATCGTGCCTAGAACTACCTTTTAGACCAATAGGCTGCCCAATGCTGTCGTGCATTAAAAAAAAAAAAAAAAAAACGCACCAAAAAGTGAAAAAATAGGGTTTATTGTTAGGGGTTTAATATTAGGGTTAGATGTTGAGGTTATGGTTGTTTTATTTTTTATTTTTTTTATTAATGATTAATAGTATTTATTTATGTATTTATTTATTATTATTATTATTATTATTATTTATTTATGTATTATTATTATTATTATTATATTTATTTATGTATTATTATTATTTATTTATGTATTATTTATTATTATTATTATTATTATTTATTTTAAAACTTACAGAGCTTGGTGCATTTTTGACTGCGTTTTATAGCACATTTGTGACGCGACAAATCACGCTTTTTCTGGTCGCGCCTGGGGTGCCATGAACAGTTTAGGCTGCATTCACATCTGCACGCAGAAACGCATTTTCCCAGTGCACATTTCTAGAATGCGTGAAAAATGCATGTCCCGCTTGCGGTGCTATTTATTGTTCGGGCCAATGCGCGATTTTTCAAATGGCAAAAAGCACAATGAATGCGCTAAAATGCAAGTGTAAAAACTGCACCAAGCTCTGCGCCTGTAAAAGGGTCCCGGAGAACCTTTGGCGCCTATATCGTGCCTAGAACTACCCGTTCAATACCAATAGGCTGCCCAATGCTGTCGTGCCAAAAAACGCACCAAAAAGTGCGCGTTCGCAAAATGCGAAACGCAAATGGGGGCCTTAATGGCACCACAAGCAGGAGGCGCTTTTTTTATGTGTTTTCCAACAACGTTTACAGAAATCCGCATTCCTGAGCGCGTTCGCGGAATGCGCCGAAGTGAATAGGGCCTACGTTTCCTGGGTTCAGATGAGGTCTGGGAGCACTTAGAAGAACGTTTATCATAAATACCGCCCCCCCCCCCCCCCCCCCCACTGTACTTTTTCTAATGATCCCTTTTAACAAGCAGATTACGGAGCTTTTTTTTTTGGTAAAACACCAGAAGAGAAATTTATGAGGTTAAGCGACCACGTGAAATCCCGCACATCATCTATTGTTATTATAATGGACGAACGTTTCCCTGTGTCTCGTGACGGTAATCCTCCCAGGAATGTGAGTCAGCGCGGGCCGCGGTGGTTGCTCTCTGGGTGATGTATTTACTGGTGTTTGCTGGAGGGTAAGCGGGGCCCCGTGGGGCCCCCACAAGGCCCCCGGGCTGCCGTACGCCATGGCTGAGTCAGTTCTGGTGATGTGGTACGGCACCGCGCTAATCAACAGGAATAGCGCATTAAGGTGATGAGTCACGAGAGTCCCCGCTGATCTTGTGGTTTTAATATCTCGGTAAATTATTACGAGTTTTTCTGAAATTTCATTCCTGAACATTGCGCTGACGGGATCCGAGCTTGGCCTGAGCCGCTACCGCCAGGCTTCAGTATGGACGCCAAATTTCTCCTCTGTGACACATTGTAACATATTCACTTTGTTTTCTCATTTGTATCCAATTAAAGTCTAACTCCGGGCAACTTTTGTTTTTTTTTGTTTGTTTTAATACTTCTGGATAGAGAAGGGAAAGGTTAGAACCTCTGTTAACAGCTTAGCCGCTCCAGCCACGGAAGATTTACCCCCCACCCTCATGACCAGGCCATTTTTTTGATACGGCAACTGACAGTTGCGCAGTCGTGCAACGCTTTCCAAAATTAAAATGCATCCCCCACAAATAGAGCTTTCTTTTGGTGGTATTTGATCACCTCTACGGTTTATATTTGTTGCGCTATAAACAAAAAAGAGTGAATTTTGGAAAGAATAAATATTTTTATATAATATATGCTATAAAACATACCAGCTGATTGGCTCCTGCTGTGCCTGTTCAATGCCCATTAGCTCAGCCTGATCAGTGCCCATCAGCTCAGCCTGATCAGTGCCCATCAGCTCAGCCTGATCAGTGCCCATCCCCTCAGCCTGTTCAGTGCCCATCAATGCAGCCTGATCAGTGCCCATCAATGCAGCCTGATCAGTGCCCATCAGCTCAGCCTGTTCAGTGCCCATCAATGCAGCCTGTTCAGTGCCCATCAGCTGAGCCTGTTTAGTGCCCATCAATGCAGCCTGTTCAGTGCCCATCAGCTCAAGCTGTTCAGTGCCTATCAGCTCAGCCAGTTCAGTGGCCATTAGCTTAGCCTGATCAGTGCCCATAAATGCAGCCTGTTCAGTGCCCATTAACTCAGCCTGTTCAGTGCCCATTAGCTCAGCCTAATCAGTGCCCATCAATGCAGCCTGTTCAGTGCTCATTAATGCAGCCTGTTCAGAGCCCCCTCAGCTCAGCCTGATCAGTTTCCTTAAGCTCAGCCTGTTCTTGCCCATCAGTTCAGTGTGTTCAGTGCCCATCAGCTCAGCTTTACCTCTGTCCATCAATGCAGTCTGACCAGCACAAAGAGGAGAGCAGATGGATTATACAGAGCGGGGATTTCACTTTGCCCGGCACAGCCGCTGTCCTCTGATGAAGTCCCGCCTCCAATGATAGATGTCACCAGTGTGCTGGCAATCATAGGAATCGACCCAGGAGGCGGGACTTCGTCTGACAGCCGGGTAAGCGGGACATACCCGCTCTGTATAATGCGGCAGCCCCTCCCTGCCCGAGACAGCCCCATGGTAGGGCCGGCCCTGGGCGCCCCCCCTCCTCTGACTCAGCTCGTGGTGCCCCCACCCAGGATCACTCCTGCAATCCAGGGACAGACTTCCTCTGGGGACAGTGTCCTCAGTCCGGGAACTGTCCCCGGAAACGGGGATGTCTGGTCACCCTAGAGGCTATTGCATGTAATGACATACAGGTACGTGATTCCACGCAATAGAGACACTTTGCCGCGGTACAAGTACGTTACGCAGTCGGCAAGTGGTTAGAAAAAACATAGAGAAGGCGACAATAGCGCTGTCAGCGGCTGCTAAACTGCTATCATTTTCCAGAGGGCGGGGAGCCAATTGTGAGTGTGAAAGGAGCTTTACAGAAAGTTTGTTTGCTAAAAGTAATATTTCGCTGAACATTAGACATGTGCAATTCATTTTGTTTTTTTTTTTTTTTTTCTTTTTTTTTTCTTTATTTTCGTTCGTTCGTTTTCGTACGAATGAACGAACGATTCGCTAAAAATGTTAACGAATCGTTCGAATCGAACGAATCCGAAAACAACGAAAATCCGAAAAAAAAAAAAAACTAATTAGAAACAACGAATCTACGAATAGAAGAAAATCCGAAAAATGAAAACGGGAACAACGAAAATCAAAATTAACGAAAAAATTTGTACATTCGTAACTTTTATTTTTTTTGTTGAATTGGTAATTTTCCGTGTCCCTTACAATGGCGCTGCTTAACGTAACTCGAATGGATTGAACGAAAACATTCGTAAATTCGTAACTTTTTTTTTTTTTTGATTCGTAATTTTCCGGGTCTCTTACAATGGCGCTGCTTAACATGCTTCGGATGGATTGAACGAAAAAATTCGTACATTTGTAACATTTTTTTTTTCGATTCGTAATTTTTCGTGTCTCTTAAAATGTAATAATAGCATACACATTACATAAAATTATGAATTATGCTCCGATTACGAATCTACGAATGTTACGAATGTTACGAATGTTACGAATGTACGAATAAGTACGAATGCGTCCGAATTTCGAATAAACGAAAATTAAACGGAAATACGAATCAACGAAAAAATAACTTTTACGAAAATACGAATCGTTACGAATACGAACAGCGACGACTTACGAATTTACGAATCGCTACGAATCAACGGAAACGAAAAAAACGAAACGAAAATAAACTAATTTTTTTGTTGTGCACATGTCTACTGAACATGTTTCAATATGTTGGGGACTTATCCTGCAGCTGATTTTTATCACAGCAGATGTTCAGCAAAAGGTGTAGATTCAACTACCTATCGTGAAGGCAACCAATACGTTCTGTCCGTCAAATAAAATCCTGAAAATAAGGAACGGCGTGCCATCTGAGAGTGGTATCAACATTACATGTTCATGTAAACTTTACAATAATTATGGAAAATACATAATTCCTGAAAATATACCATTTCCCTTAATAAGTACCTTTAGGAAGGATTAAAGTGGAAGAAAGAACACGCCTCTGAAGGCTTAAGTGAAAGTGAAATAATTTGATTTTTGTTCCTTTGGAGGGGATGGTGAAAGGGAGCTTGTGTTGTGAGGCGGGGGTGGGGGGGGACCTCTGGCTCCGCTGGTCTCGGCAGAAGCTCGGCAGACCACAGAATACGTAAACTGCTGGACTGAAGTTTCCACAGGTAGCTGCAACCCCCATGGAGAATCGCGAAGGGTACAAAACCACAGCCTACCGATGTGCTGCGTCCCCTTCCCTTCCCTCTATGATTTAATGCAAGGCATGCTGGGACGCACAAAGACTTGTTTAACACGTGCAACGGGCTCACTACATTTTACCATCCTGAAACCATGTCTTTATTATTATTTGTTTTTTTTCTATTTCTATTATTATTAGTAGTAGTATATTTTTATATTATTACCGTATATACTCGAGTAGAAGCCGAGTTTTTCAGCACATTTTTTGTGCTGAAAATGCCCCCCTCGGCTTTTTCTGCAGCACTTTTCTGCAGCAGAGAATGACATTTTCCGAACCGACACGGGGCCCCAAAGTCGGTCAACTGTGCCCATCTGCAGCAATGTCATTTTAAGAACCTTTGGGTCCAGAAACCCCACATTTTGGCTGCAGCTAGGGGGCATCTAGGAACCCATAACTACCAAGTTTGAAGTTCGGGGGACCTATGGCTGCAAATGGGCACAGTGAGGCTGCAAATGGGCATTGTTGACCCTCTTTTCCACTTACAGTAGCTGTGCATTTCTCACCCTAGGCTTATACTCGAGTCAATAAGTTTTCCCATTTTTTTGTGGTAAAATTAGGTGCCTTGGCTTATATTCAGGTCGACTTATACTCGAGTATATACGGTATTATTATAATTATTATTTATTCTATTATTATTAGTAGTAGTATATTTTTATAGTATTATTATTACTACAGGGGGTCCCCGAGTTACGAACTCGTTAGGGACTGCCCGCCTGTACGTAAGTCGGAAATGTTCGTAAGTCGGCGCGCATGCGCAGACCGACAAATACGGAGATTTCCGGACATTTCCGATGTTCCGTCTATAGCCGTTCTGCGCATGCGCGGCAAATTACGGACATTTCCGGCATTTTCCGAAGCTCCGTATGGCCGCGAATGCGCAGAACGGCCGAAAGACGCCGAAAAAGAACGAAAAATGGCGGAGGGTCCCTGCAGCACCCCGTTCGTAAGTAGGGGTTGTTCGTAGGTCGGGTGTTCATAAGTCGGGGACCCCCTGTACTTCTTCTTGATGTGTGCTGACGAGGCTGCCCTGATGGGCACTGATAGGCTGGACTGATGGACACTGATAGGCTGCACTGATGGGCACAGTTAGGCTGCCCTGATGGGCACTGATAGGCTGCACCGATAGGCTGCACTGATGGGCACTGATACAGTAGGCTGCACTGATGGGCACTAAATTGTTCTGTTGGGCACTGATAAGGCAGCATTGATGGGCAATGATAGGCTGCACTGATGGGCACTGATGAAGAGGCTCTGATGAGGCTTCACTGATATGCGGCACTGATGGGCACTGATGAAGAGGCTCTGATGAGGCTTCACTTATATGCGGCACTGATGGGCACTGATAGGCGGCACTGATAGGCAGCAATTATAAGCAGCACTGATAGGTATCCCTGATAGGCAGCACTGATTAGCACGCACAGGCATCACTGGTGGTCACTGATTGGCAGCACTGGTGGTCACTAATTGGCAGCACTGGCGGGCACTCATTGGCAGCACCGGCGGGCACTCTTTGGCAGGACTGGTGGGCACTGTTGGGGCTGCACAGACGATCAGTGCCCTGATTGTCAGTGTAGATGTCCCCTGTGTGGATCGATTAGTTTTCAGCTCTCCTCCCCTCACGTGCTGTCAATGTGAGGAGAGGATTGCCGTTAACCGGCAAATCCTGTTTACATCCGTGATCAGCTGTGATTGGACACAGCTGATCACGTGGTTAAGAGCCGCCGTGATTGGCTCTTTACCCCAATCTGTGATCAGCTGCAGCAGTTACAGATCCCCGCCCATGCGCGCCGCAGGGCAAAGTGCAGACTTGTGCTGTAGCCATCACTTTGGCTATAACGCGGTGGCAAAGGGGTTAATATTATCATCAGTACTAGTAGTAATATAAGTTGTGACTGTTATGATCATTATTATTGTTATTTATTTTTTATTTTTTTATTAGTAGTAGTACTATATCGTTATATTACTTATTTTTATTTATATTTATATACAGTGTTTTCCCCAGGCATAGACTTTAAATAAAATTGAAAAAAAAGAAAAAAAAAAAACAGCAGAAGCACAAGCAGCAAAGGGGTTGATATTATTATCAGTAATAGTAGTAATATTTATTTATGTTATGACTGTTATGATCATTATTATTGTTATTTTTTTTTTTATTATTACTAGTGGTAGTAGTACTATATTGTTTTTTTGTTTTTTTTTAATTACTGTATTAGTAGTAGTACTATATTGTTATATTACAATTCTTTTTATATTTATATACAGTATTTTCCCCAGGCATACACTTTAAATAAATAAAAAAAGAAAACGGTGGTAAAGGGGTTAATGTTATTATTAGTAATAATAGTACATTTTATGACTATTATGGTCATTATTATTGTTATTTTTTTTATTATTATTAGTGGTAGTAGTACTAATTACTGTATTAGTAGTAGTACTATATTGTTATATTACAATTATTTTTATATTTATATACAGTATTTTCCCCAGGCATACACTTTAAATAAATAAAAAAAGAAAACGGTGGTAAAGGGGTTAATATTATTATTAGTAACAATAGTACATTTTATGACTGTTATGAACATTATTATTGTTATTTTTTTTGTATTATTATTAGTGGTAGTAGTACTATATTGTTTTTTTTTTTTTTTTTTTTTTTAATTACTGTATTAGTAGTAGTACTATATTGTTATATTACAATTCTTTTTATATTTATATACAGTATTTTTCCCAGGCATACACTTTAAATAAATAAAAAAAGAAAACGATGGTAAAGGGGTTAATATTATTATTAGTAATAATAGTACATTTTATGACTGTTATGAACATTATTATTGTTATTTTTTTTTATTATTATTAGTGATAGTAGTACTATATTGTTATATTACAATTTTTTTTTTATATTTATATACAGTATTTTCCCCAGACATACACTTTAAATAAAACTGAAAAAAAAACAAACCTATCATCAGTCAGATATTTTACAAGGCATAAAATGAATAAAATAATGAAAAAAAAACAACTGTAAACTTTATTTCAGATTCCTTCCTGCTTGTGCCCTGGAGATATTACAAATCCTCTTTTCCTGCAGACTTGTGAAATGTTCCAGGAGGGGAGATGATGCACAGAGGTCGGGGTCCAGATATCGGCTTCATTCACCAATGACTCATCTGCCGAGTACAAGCAAATGGGGGGGGGGGGGGGGGGGGGGGGTCATGTCTTATAACCGCAGAGAAATTTTGTTATAAGGGAACACAGAAGCATTTTTTGAGGAAAAAAAATACTGTTCAGCCAGCGGGATTTTTTAACTCAGGAATGCAAAAAAAATTTTTTTTTAAAAATGATTATATTTTTCCAGCAGGCTGTAAAATCTTTTTACTGTTCATTTGTTTCTTCTTGCAAAATCTTTTATTTTTATTTTTTATTTTTTTGCACCTTGAGACATCCACCGATCAGCCACATCTTCATGGCCACTGACAGGTAAAAGTAAACAATGGTACAATGACATCTGAAGGTGGGTGGGATATTTTAGGCAGCAAGTGAACATGTTGTCCCTGAAGCTGATGCATTTAAAAACAGAAAAAAATGTTTATTGCAGTTTGTTGTGTATGGGATGGGGGGGGGGGGGGGGGGGCTGCTTAGCCACAGACCGGTCAGGGTGCCCCCATGCTGACCCATGTCCACAGCCAAAAGCACTACAATGGGGGATGTGAGTAGAGCTGCATGATTAATCGATAGGAATCGAGATCGCAATTCTTTCCCCCTCGCAATGCAAACAAAGCATTTTCCCGATTCTATGAAGAGTTATCTGCAAAAGTCGACAGCTGTCAAAAAAGAAATAAATAAAACAGGCAGTCTGCCAAGTTTCACAGCATTCCTCAGCTGCTGATCTAACTATAAACATTGTAACGTTTTGTTCTTTAGATCAAAGGAATGAACTTCGTTCTGTAAATGAGGGAAGTTTAACGACTTTTTTGCCCCAAAAAAAAAAAAATGTGCTTAAAAATCATAAAAAAAAAAAAAAAATTATTGGAATTTTTTTTTTTTTTTACTCACCTCTAAATGCCTGTTGCTAGGGGGTCCCTCGTAGTCTGCCGCCTTTAGTGCCCGGGCACTGACATCACTTCCCCTCGGCGCCGCACAGTCATCTGGGACCTGTCACGTGTCCCAGATGACTGAGTGTTGTATCACGGCGCACGGCGTGGGTGCCCGGCTGTGCAGCCAGGTGCCCACAGTAAGGATGCCGGCGCCGCAAGCGGAGCGGGGAACGAGGGGGGGGCTTCGTTCCCCCGCATCGCTGGACCCCGGGACAGGTAAGTGTCCGATTATTAAAAGTCAGCAGCTGCGGTATTTGTAAAAAAAAATATTTTAGTGGGCACTCCTCTTTAAAGACTAAACCTTTTTTGGACATGTTTCAAGTTAAAATCATTATTTTTTCCTAGAAAATTACTTAGAAACCCCAAACATTATATATATATATATATATATATATATATATATATATATATATATATATTTATACACGATTTATATAGAGTCAACAGTTTACGCAGCGCTTTACAATGTAAAGGGGGGACAACACAATTACAGTTCAATACAAAAGGTACAGGAGGGCCTCGCTCGTAGAGCTTACATTCTAAAGGGACGGGGTGGTGGTACAAAAGGTATATATATATACCACCTTATATATTTTAGCGGAGAACCTAGAGAATAAAATGACGGTTGTTGCAATATTTTATGTCACACGGTATTTGCGCAGCCGTCTTTCAAATGCAATTTTTTGGGGAAAAAAATGAATAAAATAAATGTTAATGAATTTTATACATTTTTAATTTTAATGAATTTTAATACATTTTAATGAATAAAAAAAAAAAATCTTTATTCTAAGCATCGTGATTCTCATTTTTCATGCAGCTCTAGACGTGAGCATCAGGACTGGAGCACAGAGCAATGGTAGAAGGTGGCCTGGACTGATGAATGACGTTGGTCCGGGATGGCCCAGTTGCGTCACTTACCTTGGGAAGAGACGGCACCAGGATGTGGTATGGAGAAGAAGACAAGCCGGTGGAGGTAGTGTGATGCTTTGGACGATGTTCTGCTGGGAAACCTTGGCTCCTTCCATTCATGTGAATGCTACTTTGACACAAACCACCTACCTAAACATTGTAGATGACCAACTTACACCCCTTCATGGAAAACGGTATTCCCCGATGGGCGGTGGCCTCTTTTAGCAGAATATTGTGTCCTGCCACTCTGCAAAAATGGTTCAAGAATGGTTTGAGGAACACATGAGGTGTCGACTTGGACTTCTGCTTGGACCACGACCATCCTTTTGCTTGCCACCTGCCTTAATCCTTTTCTCTCGGTCTCAATCCAGTCAATAATCAGTGAGATGTGGTTGAAAAGCAAGTACAATCCATGGAGGACCCACCTCCCAACTTACAGGACTTGATGGTTATTGATGGCTTGGTGCCAGATACCACAGGAAACCTTCAGGCTGGGTTCACACCATCGCCGTATGCGGCTTCCAGCAGGGGGTCCGGTGCGTCCCCGTTTCAGGTCCAATTTCAGCCTGAATTTTTGGCTGAATTCGGACCTGAAACGGACCAAAAGACGCACCGGACCCCTGTGTAAATTTGCACCGGAGCAGCAGCGGAGGTATGTGAACCGGCTCCATAGAGAGCCTGTAAAAATCTCACCCGACTTGTTCATGCCCCGACTTAGTTGGGGTAGGCGGTACACTTTGCTGGGGGTGGGTCAGCAAGACCTCTTGACCTTTGACCTCTGGGGGGCCCGCCTGCTGACCTTTGACCTTTGGGGGAGGTCCCTATTCCAATCCCTGAGTCCTAACCTTGTTCTTCTAGGGGAAACCTTAACCCTAACCCTAACTCTAACCTTAACCCTAAACCCTAATCCTAAACCCTAACCTCAACCCTAACCCTAACCCCAATCCTCACCATAACCCTATAATCACGCATGCCCACTCGATCGAACGGTTTGCTGTTCTCAGGCTTCTTTAATTGTCTGATGGAAAAATTTTGGATTCATTCGTTAGAATAATAAGTTTTAGGAATTAATTACGTATATTAGATTTATTTTGTATATTCCTTATTTTCAAGTTGATTAGAAAATCTAAATTCTAATTTCGAGTTTTGATTTCCATAAGACGGCTATATTCGTCCTATTTTATTCCATTCTATTCTATTCTATTTTATTCTATTCTATTAAGCGGCCTTAATAGGAATCCTCATCTTATTTTCACCTTTTCTACCTTACTGTATTTATTGAAATATGTTTCCATTTCAAATTCAAATTCATTTTCCGCTTCGAATTCATATTCGATAATTTGTTTAATTATAATTTATTTCGGATTCATTGAAATTCGTTACTATTGTGATTCGGAGATTCAGATACATTTGACTCTCCAAATAATGAAAATGTTGTCTGAATTTCGATTTCTAATTAAACTAATCACACATATCTAATGTTCCTCAGTGTTTCTGGCAGAGCGTTGTTAGACCTTAAACTTTTTTTTTTTTTTTATTGATACATGTCCCCCAGGGCAGGACCCGGGACCCCTATAACCATCGTATGCCCAATTACTTGCATATAAGCTTTCAAAATTGGCTACTTTTGATTTTTGACGTTTGGGTCCCATTGACTTTAAGTTTAAGTTCGGGCCCGAACTTTTGCGGTGTTCGGAAGTTCTGGTGCGAACTGAACAGGGGTCTGTTCGGCCCATCCCTAATGTCTAGTACCATGAAAACTCCTGACACTATCACCAAATGCTCAGAAGAAGGGAGAGTCCAGATCCCCTGAAATGCATTGTCTGCATTACTTTTATCAATTATGAATGAAGTCTTAAATTCATTCTTTCTGCATATGACTCTTCTCCATAGGAGCTCCTTATCACAACCACAAACTCTCTATCTAAAGGCAGAATCTGTGTTCAGGTGCACCACTTTGACAGAGGACACAAGTTCCACCAATATGGCTGTTTAGGTCTACCAGGAGCCAGAGAGCCAACCTAGAGATCCATACAAGAAAGTAATACATAGCTTTTACTTTCTGAGATCATCCACTTTCAACCAGGTTTCTGAGGAACCCTAGGGTTCCTCCAGAGGTTGCTGGGGGTTCCTTGAGCTGTTGCTGTTTCACCTCCCATCTGATTGGTGTCTTCTTAGGTCTAGGTACATCACCACTTTGCAGAACCAGTAGAATGACACCAAAGAACTTTAAAGATGTCTGTAATTATGACATTCTACCCATCACTAGAATGGGGTGGGGGTCATTTTCCCCCCTGACCATCAATGTAAGGAACCTTCTTCCCACTGAAAACCAATGAAAGGAGAATTCTTCCAAATGACCACCAATGTAAGGAGCATTCTTCCCACTGATCACCAATGTAAGGAACATTCTTCCCACTGATCACCAATGTAAGGAACATTCTTCCCACTGATCACCAATGTAAGGAACATTTTTCCCACTGATCACCAATGTAAGGAACATTCTTCCCACTGATCACCAATGTAAGGAACATTCTTCCAACTGATCACCAATGTAAGGAACATTCTTCTCACTGATCACCAATGTAAGGAACATTCTTCCCACTGATCACCAATGTAAGGAACATTCTTCCCACTGATCACCAATGTAAAGGAACATTCTTCTCACTGATCACCAATGTAAGGAACATTCTTCCCACTGATCACCAATGTAAGGAACATTCTTCTCACTGATCACCAATGTAAGGAACATTCTTCCCACTGATCACCAATGTAAGGAACATTCTTCTTCCCACTGATCACCAATGTAAGGAACATTCTTCCCACTGATCACCAATGTAAGGAACATTCTTCCCACTGATCACCAATGTAGGGAGCATTCCTCCCACTGATCACCAATGTAAGGGAAATTCTTCCCACTGATCACCAATGTAAGGGAAATTCTTCCCACTGATCACCAATGTAGGGAGCATTCCTCCCACTGATCACCAATGTAAGGGAAATTCTTCCCACTGATCACCAATGTAAGGGAAATTCTTCCCACTGATCACCAATGTAAGGAACATTCTTCTCACTGATCACCAATGTAAGGAACATTCTTCCCACTGATCCCCAATGTAAGGAACATTCTTCTCACTGATCACCAATGTAAGGGAAATTCTTCCCACTGATCACCAATGTAAGGAGCATTCTTCTCACTGATCACCAAGGTAAGGAACATTCTTCCCACTGATCACCAATGTAAGGAACATTCTTCACACTGATCACCAATGTAAGAGACATTCTTCCAACTGACCACCAATGTAAGGAACATTCTTCTCACTGATCACCAATGTAAGGGACATTCTTCTCACTGATCACCAATGTAAGGAACATTCTTCTCACTGATCACCAATGTAAGGGATGTTCTTCTAATGATCCCCCAATGTAAAAATCATAGCAGGAGTTCCCTGAGATGTGAACATTTTATCAAGGGTTCCTCTGGGGTAACAAGGCTGCCTTACATGATTGGAGGACAGCAGACCATTCAAAGTGGGTTATGTCTGGACTATACCTTAGATCTGAAAACTACAGCAATTAAAATAAAAACTGAGCTTACTAGATTCCAGTACTATTATAATCACAGAATTGCTGGTAATCGAAGCCTCTGAGAAAGGCCAGAGTGTGAGTCAGAAGCGAAGTATTCCAAAGTGGCTTTTTTTAAACGTTCTCTAAATACAAGAAGCGAAAGCCAAAGTGGCCAGACCTGGGCTAGTGGTTAACAAGAGGTGGACAAGTTTTATGACCTTAATATCTGCTGTATAGCAAAGCTTTCCATCCGTGTATTTCGCGTCTATTATTAGATCGTGTATTGCAATTAAACATCGGTTAACGTGGTCACGAATTACGGGATTTGCTCAGATACGGTTACCAATAATGTAAAAAAAAAAAAAAAAAAAAAGATATTTCGAAGCATGCAGAGAAAGGATTTATGACTTTGGACCATTATGCCTTTTCTGAGAACTCATAGAGGGCGAAGTGTAACTTAACCCCTAATGAAGAAACAGAGAGCGTAAGGCTTTGGCTAGATTATGTCCTCCGAGGGGATGTTCCATCAGTATAAACGCATTAACACGTGTAAGGCCTGACTTCATACAGACCACCCATAGAGGGATAATATGGTTTGTAGTTGTGTTTCATGGCCAAGGACTTTCTCTACTGTAGTCATTCTCCTGTCCTCTATCATCTGATTTCTCATCCTCCACTGCTTACCCCAACCGGACTCTCCCTTTCAGTTACCAGTGAGCTATATATACTATTCCGGAGGACACTTAAAGGGGAACTCCGAATAAAAGGCTTAATAGTCTGTGTATGAACTACTTACATACCAAACTATTTGCAATGCTTTTTTGTTGCACTTCTGTCTGTTACTCACTTTATAGCACCATATACACTACATTGCCAAAGTATTGGGACGCCTGCCTTTACACGCACATGAACTTTAATGGCATCCCAGTCTTAGTCCGTAGGGTTCAATACTGAGTTGGCCCACCCTTTGTAGCTATAACCGCTTCAACTCTTTCGGGAAGGCTGTCCACAAGGTTTAGGAGTGTGTCTATGGCAAGGGTCTCAAACTGGTGGCCCTCCAGCTGTTGCAAAACTACAAGTCCCATGAGGCATTGCAAGGATGACAGTTACAAGCATGACTCCCACAGGCGGAGACATGATGGGACTTGTAGTTTTTGCAACAGCTGGAGGGCCACCAGTTTGAGACCCCTGGTCTATGGGAATGTTTGTCCATTCTTCCAGAAGCACATTTGTGAAGTCAGGCACTTATGTTGGATGAGAGTATGGGACGTCTGCCTTTACACTCAGTCTTAGTCCGTAGGGTTCAATATTGAGTTGGTCCACCCTTTGCAGCTACAACAGCTTCAACTCTTCTGGGAAGGCCGTCCACAAGGTTTAGGAGTGTGTGCCTGGTAATGTTTGACCATTCTTCCAGAAGCGCATTTGTGAGGTCCGGCACTGATGTTGGACGAGAAGCCCTGGCTCTCAGTCTCAGCTCTAATTCATCCCAAAGGTGTTCTATCGGGTTGGCCAGTCAAGTTCCTCCACCCCAAACTCGCTCATCCATGTCTTTATGGACCTTGCTTTGTGCACTGGTCCAAATAATTTGGTGGCAGGGGGGGGGATTATGGTGTGAGGTTGTTTTTCAGGGGTTGGGCTTGGCATCAGCATACCAAGACATTTTGGATAGTTTCATGCTCCCAACTTTGTAGTAACAGTTTGGCGATGGCCCTTTCCTGTTCCAACATGACAGCGCACCATTGCACAAAGCATGGATGAGCGAGCTTCTGGTGGACAGTGCTCTGAGGTGAGAAGAGGCTTTAATCAAGGGACAGTGCTTGGAGGTGGGTAGGGCGTTGAACCAAGGGACAGTGCTTGGAGGTGGGTAGGGCGTTGAACCAAGGGACAGTGCTTGGAGGTGGGTAGGGGGTTTATTTAAGAGACAGTATTTGGTGGTGGGTAAGGGGTTGAACCAAGGGACAGTGCTCAGGGGTGGGTAGAGGGTTAAATCAAGAAACAGTGCTCAGAGGTGGGTAGGGGGTTGAACCAATGAGCACTGCTTGGAGGTGGGTAGGGGTTGAACTATGGGACAGTGCTTAGAGGTGGGTTGAACCAAGGGACAGCGCTCGGAGGTGTAAAGGGGGTTTAATCAAGGGACAGTTCTCAGAGGTAGGTAGGGGGTTAAACCAAGGGACAGTGCTCTGAGGTGAGAAGAGGCTTTAATCAAGGGGCCGTATTTGTAGGTGGGTAAAGGGGTTGAACCAAGGGACAATGCTCAGGGGTGGGTAGGGGGTGGAACCAAGGGACAGTGCTCGGAGGTGGGTAGGGGGTTGAACCAAGGGACAGTGCTCAGAGGTGGGTAGGGGGTTGAACCAAGGGACAGTGCTTGGACAGTGCTTGGAGGTGGCTAGGGGGTTGAACCAAGGGACAGTGCTTGGAGGTGGCTAGGGGGTTTAATCAAGGGACAGTATTTGGAGGTGGGTAGGGGGTGGAGGCAAGGGGTTGAATCAATTGACAATGTTCAGGAGTTGTAGGGGGTTGAACCAAGGGACAGTGCTCGGAGGTGGGTAGGGGGTTGAACCAAGGAACAGTGCTTAGAGGTGGACAGGGGGTTGAACCAAGGGTCAGTGCTCAGAGGTGGTTAGGGTTTGAACCAAGGGACAGTGCTCGGAGGTAGGTAGGGGGTTGAACCAAGGGACAGTGCTTGGAGGTGGACAGGGGGTTAAAGCAAGGGACAGTGCTCAGAGGTGGGTAGGGGGTGGAGGCAAGGGGTACCTCAGAATAGGAAGCACCTGCAACTGTTCTTTGCGAAAAAAGCCTTGGATCCAGGTCTTGATCATCTCACTAATCTCTAGTTGATGGAACAGTCAGGGGGTTAGCATTTGAATGAACCTGCAATGTACCTATTGACCATCTAGTGTCCTGACTTGCTCTACATTAAAAATTCAGAGAATTTTTTTTTTTATATATTTTACCTACAAAAAGCAGACACATAAAGGATACCATGTTTAGCCTGAAATTTTCAAGAATCTCTAGAGATATCCTCATTTCATCATTTAGGAACCACAAGAACATACAAGGGACACTGTTTGTTGGTTGGCATTTAAGCTACACCACGGCCTTGAGGGCACAAGCCTCCAGAGCTGAGGAAAATCTCAAAAGGATATAGAAAACCAAAGAGAGCACATTCCTCAGATGGAAGTGACTTTCGCTTGAGAATATGGCACCCAAGAGGCAATAATTACAGGTATCTATAGATAGATGCCTACAGAAAAACAGAAAGTCTATCTTGAGCTAATTCCACGCTGTTTAAAAAAAAAAAAAACACTTTGGCTCCTTTTCTTGTCCCAAGTACGAGACACGAGAGGAGTTTGTCTGAATGTTGCATTTGCTCAGTTTAGGCCAAATTGTCATAAAAGCTGCAACATGGACTGGAGAATTGATATTTTGTAAATTTCTGTGGCCAAGCCGTCCCCAACGTACATTTGCTTTGACATTTGCTAAATGAAAACGGGGAAAACAGCTGGTTTGGTTTGATTTTCGTTTTCCTTGCTGGCGCAAAAGATTAAGCCTTCTGAGTTTGGAGAATCACAGACGTCGACCCAAGAGGGCTTCAATCAAGCCTGGGATCAGTTGCAGAGTTAGGGATTTTTATTTTTTTTATTTTCTTTTCTTTTTTGCTGCTCTGCAATTTTTAGCACATGCGTTGATGATTCTCTATCTCTTTTTCTACTGGGGCCATGTAAGAGCAAGGTCAGAAACCTTTAGTCTACAGCTGAGTGCCTATAAATCCTTCAGTTGAAGTCCAAAGACATTTTTCTTCCAGGAGTCATGGCAGCAACTTACATTACAGATTCAATGTTGAAATTATGGTTTTTCAGAAGATCATTCCATTGCTAAAAAAAGGGTCATTCACATGCTGAAAATAATCTGTAACAATTAACTTTAAACCTTTGCCATCTGCTGTTCATTACTTACCAATACAACTAAGGTCTCTGGAGTGCACACCTGTCTCAATTAGGAGTGCCTAAAAAGGCTGCTGGACATTTAAACTGATCAACAGGTTAGGCCCCTTTCACACGTGCGGACCGTATGTCCGTTTTTCATCCATCCGTTTTCGGATGAAAAACGGACATACATGCACCCCCATGGGATAGCGGGTGTCAGCGGATGAGCATCCGCTGACACCCGCTATCGTCCGCCTCCGCTATTGTCCGATTCTGCAGACGGAGGAAAAAAACTATTTTTCCATCCGTCTGCAGAGCGGATCGGATGAACACGGACAGATGGTCCGTGTTCATCCAATCCCCCATAGGGGAGAGCGGAGATCTGACAGGGTGGTCCCTGCACACTGTGATCCGCCGGCTCAGCGAGGATCAGCTGTGCGATCCCCGCTGAGCAGCGGATCTTCACGGGGCGGATCAATACGGATCTGTCCCATGTGAAAGGGGCCATAGTCTTCTCCTCATGCCCTGGATCCAGGTCTATCAAATGCATGGCGTGGATTATGTCTGATTGTAGCTTGTTTGTGTTAATGCATAAAATTGTCTTCTTATCTGACACCCACAATGGGGCACCATTCCTTCCAATGACACCAACAATGGGACACCATTCCTTCCACTGACACCAAGAATGGGGGCACCATTCCTTCCACTGACACCAACAATGGGGGCACCATTCCTTCCACTGACATCAACAATGGGGGCACCATTCCTTCCACTGACACCAACAATGGGGGCACCATTCCTTCCTCTGACACCAATGCTGGGGCACTACCCCCCCCCCCCCCACTGACACCAATGCTTTTTAAACCCAAACTTATTTTTTAACCAATAAAAGAATGTGTCCTTGGAGTAGATGATCGTCCACTGTAGGACTGCAAGAATAAAACAAGATAAACAATTACATTGTTTACTTTTTCCTATAAAAGGTTTTGGGAAATACATGTTCACATAGATCTCTGATCACGTGAAAGGTGGAATTCCTAACTGGCTCCTTATAACGATACTTGCCAATACAAAGCTTAGCTTACACTATCTGTGGACACCTGACCATCACACTTATATCAGCTTGTTGCAGACCTCATTCCAAAACCATGGACATTAATGTAAAGTTGCTCCACCCTGCTTCAATCCATGGCCCTTAATCTAGTGTTGCCTCCTACCCCATGGTCATTAATATGGAGTTGCCACCCCCTCAACTCAATGCAATTAATATGGAGTTGCCAACTTTTTAGCTATACCATCCTCCACTTTTCTGGGAAGACTTTCCACATTTGTGAGGTCAGGTACTGATGTTGGATGGAAAGATCTGGCTCACAATCAGTTCATCCTCACCAAACTGGTCACACCATGTCTTTATGGAGCTGGCTTTGTACACAGGGGCACAGTCCTGCTGGAACAGAAAAGGGTCTTCACCAAACTGTTACCACAAGGTTGGAATTACAATTGTCTGTATGGTCTTTGTATGATGGAGTATTACCAGCACCCTTCACTGGAGACACCTGAACTTCATAATTTGGAAGGGTTTCTACATCCTGTGGGCAATAGAGTGTTTCAGTTTGGAGTGGGATGACCCTATTACAATTATTGGTAGAGTTCTTTAATCATGAACCTCCAAGGACAGGACTGATATTGAATGAGAAGACCGGGCTCACCATCGGCCTTCCAATTCATCCCAAAGGCTTTCAGTAGGGATGAGGTCAAGGCTCTGTGAAGGAAATTCGAGTTCCTCCACACCAAACTGTTCATCAATGTCTTGTATGGGGCTGGCTTTGTACACTATCTGTGGACACCTGCCCATCACACTTATATCAGCTTGTTGCAGATCTCATTCCAAAACCATGGACATTAATGTAAAGTTGCTCCACCCTGCTTCAGTCCATGGCCCTTAATATAGAGTTGGCTCCTACCCCATGGCCATTAATATGGAGTTGCCATCCCCTAACTCAATGCAATTAATAATGGAGTTGCCCACTTTGTAGCTATACCATCCTCCACTCTTCTGGGAAGACTTTCAACATTTGTAAGGTCAGGTACTGATGTTGGATGGAACGACCTGGCTCACAATCAGTTCCTCCTCACCAAACTGGTCACACCATGTCTTTATGGAGCTGGCTTTGTACACAGGGGCACAGTCCTGCTGGAACAGAAAAGGATCTTCACCAAACTGTTACTACAAGGTTGGAAGGATACAATTTTCTGCATTGTCTTTGTATGATGACGTATTACCAGCATGAAACATAAATGTAAAAAATCTTGGAATACACCCTGCAGGAGTATTATGAAACTAATTTTAACAATGACCAATTCGCCCCAAGGGCGGGATAGGTCCCCATAAGCAATTAGATACTCAATTCAAAAAAATGAGGGACAAAGAGATGTCCACAGAAATAAATTAAGGGGTGGGTCAACAATGGTATAATTGTACAAAAAATAAGGCTTTATTGATGAATTACACAAATTGATAAAAGAAAGTCCAACCTATTTGGTACAACGACCGTACTCGTGGACCTTGTTCCTACAAAGTACACAGTGACTAATAAATAATTACTATAGTAATAGCCAACGTTGTCGTTAAAACCCTGCTGAACCCGAATACCAGCACCCTTCACTGAAGACACCTGAACTCCATAATTTGGAGGGGTTTCTACATCCTGTGGGCCATATAGTGTTTCATTTTGGAGTCGGATGACCCTATTACAATTATTGGTAGAGTTATTTAATCACGAACCTCCAAGGACAGGACTGATATTGAATGTGAAGACCGGGCTTACCATCGACCTTCCAATTCATCCCAAAGGCTTTTAGTAGGGATGAGGTCAAGGCTCTGTGAAGGACATTCGAGTTCCTCCACTCCAAACTGGTCATCCATGTATTTTATGGAGCTGGCTTTGTAAAACGGGCACAGTCATGCTGGAACAGAAAAGGATCTTCACCAAACTGTTACTACAAGGTTGGAAGAGAACAATTGTCTACCATGTCTTTGTATGATGTAATTTTAACAGTACCCCTTCACTGGAGACACTTTATACCTTTGGCCAAATTGCACATTTTAATTTCAGCTTTGCCTTGTGATATTGCTATGAAAAGTCATTTTACAATATATAGTGAGAGAATGCAGATCACCAGAAATTCAGTTGGTATTTAGAATTTCTTCCACAATCCATAAACCATACCTGTAGAGTAATCAACTTCTGCTTAATGTAGCCTCAGAGCACTGTTGTATGTGATTAGCGGGGACAAGGGCTGGTAAGACTTTGGAGTTTGAAGTTGGCTCCATGGCCTGGAACATAGCTTGTCAATGTTCTGTGGTGAGGAGCTGAACTTCCACAGCTGCTCCTGTCAATGTTACTTCATGCGTCTGCCAAACATTTAAAGTAAGAAAGTTCAGCATGCAAATTATTGTGTAGTTGTAAAATAAGCATCTGAAAATATCTACATAGCTGAAATACAATCATACGTTTAAACCTCAACTCCAGCCAAGGGGTTTTTAAGTTTTGGATAGACTGGAGAATGATTAGAGAGCATTTTAAAGAAATGCATTTGATTCAGTGATGAAGGTGAAATAAAGGTGGATTTTAGCCACTTGACCTCCTTCATGACCATTTTTTGCTATACCGCATTACTTTAACTGGTAAATGTCTTGCAGAAAAATTTCATGGGTCAGATGGTAAATGCACCAACAAGAAACAAGGCGTTACTAGACCTACTGATTACCAACAATACAGACCTGATCACAGATGTGAAAATACGGGGCAATTTAGGAAACAGCGATCACAGGTAAATTCGTTTCAGTATAAATCTCACAAACAGGAAACACAAGGGGAATACAAAGACACTGAATTTCAAAAGAGCCAGCTTCCATAAATTACGCTCCTTGCTAGAAGATATTAAATGGAATAAAAACCTAGGAACAAAGAACACGGAGGTGGGTGTGCTTTGGGAGCATTTTATAAATATTAGCCAGTGAATCCCAATGGGTAATATATTTAAAAGAGCAATTAAAAGTCCTGGGTGGCTTAACTTTAATGTAAAAATGCATATAAAAGCAAAGGAGAAGGTCTTAAAATACAAGGCTGGGGGATCATTATCAGCATTCCAACTGTACAAAGAATGCAATAAGACATGTAAGTCAGGGCAGCTAAGAACAAGAAAGGCACATAGTGGAGGAGAGTAAAAAAAAATCCCAAGTAATTCTTTAAGTACATTAATAGTTAAAGAGGGAGGACAGATCATATCAACCCCATAAAGAATGATGAAGGGATTACAAAGGATGGAGAGATGGTGAAGGTTTTGAATGTATTCTTCTCCTCAATCTTCACAAGGGAAACGGGGGGCTTCAGTAACCAAAACGACAAGGTTTATCCTCATGACACGTCACAGGAAGCACCCTCATGGCTAACAGAGGATAAAATTAGGAATAGACTTGAAAAACAAAATAAATTAATCACTGAGACCAGATGGCTTGCACCTGAGGGTCCTTAAGGAACTCAGTCAAGTAATTGCCAGACCATTGTTCCTAGTTTTTACAAACAGTCTACTCAGTGGCGTCACTAGGGTTGGTGCCACCTAGTGCGGTAAAACATGGTGTCCCCACCCCCCCCCGTGATGGGATCGGGGGATGGATGGAGCTGGGATGGGATCTTTGATTGGGGGGGGGGGGTGTTGGAGGATATGTGCTAGGGGGTGCTTTGGGAGGGGAGAGGAATTGTGCTGGGGGGGTTAAACTTCAAATATGCCCCCCCCCCACATTAACCTTCTGATCTCAGGGAACCCCTGCTAAAAATTTGTATATCTAAAATTCACTATACACTAGTGTGATAGTCAGTCAGAAGAATGCTCCTTACACTTGTGGACATTGGGATGAATTAGCACCTTACAGATAGCTAAAAAGATCAATGGTGTCAGAGGGAACTTATCTGAGCGTCATAAATCGCTCAATGCTCAAGGAACCCCTAAAAAACCTCTGGAGGAACCCAAGGGTTCCATCGATGCCGTGTTGAGAAACCCTGATCTACTGGTTTCACAAATATGAGAGAGGATGGCTGTGTGTTTACAGGCCGTGTCCCTTCTCCCAGCCACCTTGGCACCACTCCCACTCAATGCTCACGGAACCCCTAGAAACCTCTGGAGGAACCCAAGGGTTCCATGGAACCCTGGTTGAGAAACCTTGATCTACTGGTTCCACAAATATGAAATACGAAGCAAAAAAAATTTGATTGAAATTTGACAAGTCTGGCATTTGAAGATTCTGGGTCACGGCCACAATGACATATGTAAAGATGAGTCAGGAAGAGGCCAATGACTGTCTAACGAAAAGCCATCGACTGGGCGTTGCACTCGCTGAATCCCAGTAGAGAAGGAGAGGATGGCTGTGTGTTTACAGGCCGTGTCCCTTCTCCCAGCCACCTTGGCACCACTCCACGTTTCTGAGGTTTGGTGTAAGCGCCAGTGGCAGCCGTCACACTCGTGCTCCCATCTGCTGAGATCTGAGAGTCAGAAATCGCTCAAGGAACCCCTAGAAACCTCTGGAGGAACCCAAGGGTTCCATTGAACCCTGGTTGAGAAACCCTGATCTACTGGTTCTACAAATATTATATACGAAGCAAAAAAAATTGGAATGAAATTTGACAAGACTGGCATTGGAAGATTGTGGGTCACGGCCACAATGACATATGTAAAGATGAGTCAGGAAGAGGCCAATGACTGTCTAACGAGAAGCCAGTGACTGGGCGTTGCACTCGCTGAATCCCAGTAGAGAAGGAGAGGATGGCTGAGTGTTTACAGGCCGTGTCCCTTCTCCCAGCCACCTTGGCACCACTCCTACGTTTCTGAGGTTTGTTGTAAGCGCCAGCGGCAGCCGTCACACTCGTGCTCCCATCTGCTGAGATCTGAGAGTCAGAAATCGCTCAAGGAACCCCTAGAAACCTCTGGAGGAACCCAAGGGTTCCATGGAACCCTGGTTGAGAAACCCTGATCTACTGGTTCCACAAATATAAGATACGAAGCAAAGAAAATTAGATTGAAATTTGACAAGACTGGCATTGGAAGATTCTGGGTCACGGCCACAATGACATATGTAAAGATGAGTCAGGAAGAGGCCAATGACTGTCTAACGAGAAGCCAGCGACTGGGGCGTTGCACTCGCTGAATCCCAGTAGAGAAGGAAAGGATGGCTGTGTGTTTACAGACCGTGTCCCTTCTCCCAGCCACCTTGGCACCACTCCACGTTTCTGAGGTTTGGTGTAAGCGCCAGCGGCAGCCGTCACACTCGTGCTCCCATCTGCTGAGCAGGATGGCAGGAAAACCACAAACTCACTCTGAGGCACCGTCATTTGCATAGACCAACAGCCTCCCATGGTGCACTGCAGCTGGAGAAGAGCGCAAAGGGAACACAGCTCTCCTTCTCTGGGAGCAAACCGACTGAAACCTTCGTAGATGTTAATGTGAAACATAACGAGCCAGCGGTAGCCCAGATTCCATGTCCGGTACACAAAGAGAGCCTTTTCTTTAGTTAGCGAGGCGCTGACAGGTCAGAGTGAGTACATCATGGACAAGCTGATACCAGGAATATCTTAATACCGGCCCAGCCCCACAGAGGGCGCAATCCACAAAGACGACCACGGCGGGAGATGGTAGACAATTATCAACGCAAGCAGCGGGGGGGGGGGGGAAGGATTTGCAGCAGCTTGTTCTTGTCAATCTACCATTCTAGGGGTCAGAGGTCAAGGATTCCCCCCCCCCCCTATAAAAAATATTATATAAAAATGTTTTTTACAAATTCTGTTTTCATTTATTATTTATTTAATTTATTATATATTATTTATTATGTGTTTGTCAAAAGCTAAAAAAACTAAAATAAATTCAGTTAAAAAGTTGCTAAACACATTCCAAGGGCTTCCAACTTTATAAAAGAAGCCACAGCTTGAGTTTTTAATAAAGGAATTGTCAAAAACTTGTGTTGTGTCTTTACTTCGTTTTTTGGTGAACGAGTAGGGGTACTATGTACCGCATACTCATTTACATAGGGTGGGGCTTGTTAAAGGGGGCTTCCAGATTCTAATACCCCCCCGCCCGTAGACCTCCACAACCACCGGCCAGGGTTGTGGGGAAGAGGCCCATGTCCTGATCAACATGGGGACAAGGTGCTTTGAAGCAGGGTAGGGCATATCTCCCCCTGACACCAACAATGGGGCACTGCTGGGTGACTGCTGAACATTTTTCTTCTGTTTTAAAGCAAAACCAACCCATCTAGTCTGGATACTTGTTGTCCCATATACAGGCGCCCTCTTGTGCTCACTGTGTATATTGCTTTCTAACCTGGTCGTTCTGTGTCCTTTATTGTCGCATGGTGCCTCCTCTCTTCGGTGGTGCTATTCTTAGTGGTGACCGCCTGGGGGCTTCTTGGGTCTCACATGTTTTGCAGTGGTTCTTAAATCCCCTGATGAAGCCAACGCTGGCGAAACATGTCGGGATAACATATGAACCTATAGCCACCGTATAATCGTAAATTACCTTTTCCGACCACCAAAATGGAGATGTACAATGAGTGATTTTAGCTGATCATATTTTAATTATGTCTATAATAAATGGGATGTTTTAATTACCTCTTGTTTCTATTATTACATATTGGCGCCGTTATAATCCCAACCCAACCCTCTTCCAATATATCCCAATATATATGTGGCCTGATATGGTTCAGGAGGGGGAGTTGCTTGCTCATCCCCCCCTTTCCTGGCCTACCATGCTGCATGCTCGGATAAGAGTCTGGTATGGGTTTGGGGGGGGGGGGGGGGGGGGGGCACAAAATTCGGTAAAAAAAATTAATAAATTCTTTGTTTCTGTTAAAATTTATTGCAGAGTACTGGCGAGTATTGGCGGGTATTGCAGGGTATTTGCAGGGTATTGTCAGGGTATTAGAGGGTATTAGAGGGTATTGCAGAGTATTGGCAGGGTATTGGCAGGGTATTGCAGGGTATTGCAGGGTATTGGAGGGTATTGCAGAGTATTGGCAGAGTATTGCAGAGTATTGGCCGGGTATTGCAGGGTATTGGCAGGGTATTGCAGGGTATTGGCAGGGTATTGGCAGGGTATTGCAGGGTATTGCAGGGTATTGACAGAGTATTGGCGGGTATTGGAGGGTATTGCAGGGTATTTGCAGGGTATTGGCAGGGTATTGCAGGGTATTGGAGAGTATTGGCAGGGTATTGCAGGGTATTGGCAGAGTATTGCACATTACTGCAGAGTATAGGCACAGAGCAGCGCTGTGGGCACTACAAATCCAGCCCACAACGCTGCTAAAAATGATCTCTCCCCCTCTCCCTTCTCCCCTCGCACTGTACCGATTGGTACAGAGAGGGTAAGGGAGGAACCGGCATGACGTCATGATTGTTTACAAGTGATCGCTCCGTCATTTGACGGAGCGATCACATGGTAAATGGCCGCTACAAGCATCCGTTTACCGTGATCCGTGATGCGCCGGGTCCAGGGGGCGCGCAAGAGCAACCTTCTGGGAGGACGTCCATAGACGCCCTCCCAGAATAAGCCAACCACGCTGTAGCCGTCTTTCGGCTATGGCCCGGTCGGCATGTGGTTAACAACTAGCTATTCATTACACATAATTTGAATCGGTTGATCATTTTTCGACCGATCCGAATTGTTCTGAAAATTTTGAATCTTTTGGGAAACGAATATACGAAACGAAATTAAACGTATTTCAGCTAAATTCGTTACTATATTATTTGGAGGTTCGGATACATCCGAATCTCCGAATAACCAAAAATGTGTCCGAATTTATATTTGGACCGAAACAAATTGCACATGTCTAGTTGTTACATGTAGGGACCATGGGGGTAGAGATGATCCTGATACAAATACAGAAGAAGCACGGCAGAGTCCATGAAGCAAGGCTTGGCTTGAGATATTCTCCCAGCCATCTCTGATTGATGAAGCGGCTCACGCAGAGGAGCACTTCTGTCCTTTGCCACTTCATATAAATAGTACTCTGCAGAGAAAGCAGCACAAGAGCCTCACTGTCACCGACTCTTTCCAGGGAATCCGCTGTGACTCATTACCAGCACATAGCTGGTTTGTGGATATTGGTCTGCTCAGCCATACCACCCAACGATTCTGCCAGTGACAAGGAATAATTCTTCTTCGCTTACAGGATGTGCTGCGAGCAGCAAACCTCGGTGTTCACCCCTCCGGAGTTCTCAATGAGGACAAAGCCAGGTGACTGAGTACAGCTCTTAACCACTTCAGCCCCGGACCAATTGGCAGCCAAAGGACCAGGCCCCTTTTTTGCGATTCGGCACTGCGTCGCTTTAACTGACAATTGCGCGGTCGTGCGACGTGGCTCCCAAACAAAATTGGTGTCCTTTTCCCCAACAAATAGAGCTTTCTTTTGGTGGTATTTGATCACCTCTGCGGTTTTTATTTTTGCGCTATAAACAAAAATAGAGCGACAACTTTGAAAAAAATGCAATATTTTTTACTTTTTGCTATAATAAATATCCCCAAAAAATATATAAAATTTTTTTTTTTTTTCCTCAGTTTAGGCCGATACGTATTCTTCTACATATTTTTTGGTAAAAAAAATCGCAATTAGCGATTATTGATTGGTTTGCGCAAAAGTTATAGCGTTTACAAAAATAGGGGATAGTTTTATAGCATTTTTATTAATATTTTTTTTTTTACTAGTAATGGCGGCGATCAGTGATTTTTATTGTGACTGCATTTTTGACACATTTTTGGGACCATTGTCATTTATACAGCAATCAGTGCTATTTAAATGCACTGATTCCTGTATAAATGACACTGGCAGTGAAAGAGTTAACCACTAGGGGGCGGGGAGGGGTTATGGTCTGTGACGTGTGTGTTTTTTTTTACATTAGGGGGCGTGGCTGACGTCTGACGTCACTGACCGGCTTTCCCGATGACAGGGGGAGTTACACAGACCTCTCCCCGTTCTTCAGCTCTGTGACCCGATCGCGGGACACCAGCGGCGATCGGGTCCGCTGGTCCCGCGCCGTGGTCACGGAGCTCCCGACCAGCGGCGCGATCGCGACCCCACGGCTAGGCAATTAAAGGGGACGTATATATAAGTGCTTTTGCCTAGCCGTGTCATTCTGCCGACGTCTATGTACAGGCGGCGGTCAGGAAGCGGTTAAAGGAGAAGGCGGGCTAAAGTGAAAAGGGTTAACTTTCAATTAAAGATACATTTTTTTATTTTTTATTTTCATTTTGTTTATATTTGCAAAACTACTGCCCCATTCCAGCTCATGGAATCAACCGTGGTGACAGGTACCCAACCACCAAAACTTAGCCCAGAAGGCCATCCCTGCCCTCCACCAGCTTGTGGACATAACGTATTTGGTATTTGTCGGAAAAAAAAGGACGTCAATTTTGTTTGGGTGCAACGTCGCACTACCGCGCAAAAAAGGGCTTGGTCGGGAAGGGGGTAAATCCTTCCGTGGCTGAAGTGGTTAAGCACCTTAAGTTTGGTGTGTTGGCCGGCACACAACCAAACAAACACGTCCGTCAGGATGGTGACGTCAGCACGTCGCCTTTCCCTACGCGTTTCGTCACAAATGACGTTGCCAACGTGGTCAACTTCACACAGATGAATATAATCCATATGGATCCCTTTTTTGGACTTTACATTTATTATTTAGCGAGACTCGTATTTTTCTTTATTTATTGTTTGTGATTGTGTTACACAAAAGAATTGCTGCTTATTGTTCATTTATTTACTTGTTTATTTTTTAGGGATAGATGACTTATACACTTTTTATATAAACTTAACGACCATCCTGCGACCAATCAAATTATCCTGTCTAATAGTATGCGTTAAAGACAGGGGTTTAGTTTGCAGAGCCACTTCATGGCACCCCAAAATTATCTGCAGTCCTAACTCTAAATTTTGAGAGCCTCCAGGGTGGAAGCACATGTATTATAATGAATAGGCACAGGGCAGGTGAGCCTAGAGGGATCCCACCCCTCCTTAAAGGCAGATGGGCGCACTGGACACCCAGCACAATGGCAGCAAAGGTGTCCAGTACGTCCCCTGACCAATATCCCAACAGTACTAACAGATGGCCCCACCTATAACTGGCCTTTGCAGTAAGGAGCACATGGAAGGAGCAGATGGAAGGGCGACGCATGCCAAACCAAAGAAAATTCCCAGCTCAACTTACCGACCAGTAGACATGGAGGGGGGGGCAAGCTGTGGTAGCAGGATTGGAAATTTAGCTGGCATCAGTGGGAGTAACCATCACCACATTTGGTATTGGGAGAGAGGAATAGAGCCCCATTGTTGGTGTCAGTGGGAGAGATTTGCCCTTTTTTGGTGTCAGTGGGAGAAATGGTGCCCCCATTGTTGGTGTCAGTGGGCACCACCATTGTTGATGTCAGTGGGAGAAATGGTGCCTCATTGTTGGTGTCAGTGGTACAAATGGTGCCCCATTGTTGGTGTCAGGGGGATATATGGAGCCCCATTGTTGGTGTCAGTGGAGAAATGGTGCCCCGTTGTTGGTGTCAGGGGGAAAAATGGTGCCCCATTGTTGGTTTCAGGGGGAAATATGGAGCCCCATTGTTGGTGTCAGGGGGAGAAATGGTGGACCATTGTTGGTCCTACCGAGCAGTAGACATGGGGGGGGGGCACTGTGGTAGCAGGATTGAAAATTTTCCTGACATCATTGGGAGTAAACATCACCACATTTGGTATTGGGAGAGAGGAATAGTGCCCCATTGTTGGTGTCAGTGGGAGAAATGGTGCCCCATGTTGGTGTCAGTGGGAGAAATGGTGCCCCATTGTTGGTGTCAGTGGGCACTGTCATTGTTGGTGTCAGTGAGAGAAATGGTGCCCCATTGTTGGTGTCAGTGGGAGAAATGGTGCCCCATTGTTTGTGTCAGGGGGAGATATGGAGCCCCATTGTTGGTGTCAGTAGAGAAATGGTGCCCCATTGTTGGTGTCAGGGGGAGAAAGGGTGCCCCATTGTTGGTGTCAGGGGGAGAAATGGTGCCACATTGTTGGTGTCAGGGGGAGAAATGGTGCCCCATTGTTGGTGTCAGGGGGAGAAATGGTGGACCATTGGTGTCACAGGGAGAAATGGTGCCCTGTTGTTGGTGTCAGGGGGAGAAATGGTGCCCCAATGTTGGTGTCAGCGGGTGAAATGGTGCCCCATTGTTGATGTATATTGGCAGAATAGTGTCTCGTATCATTTGGAGGAATAGTGCCCCCAGGGCCAGATAAAAGGAAGCAAAGGGTCGCATTCGGCCCCCGGGCCGCAGTTTGGAGGCCACTGGAATAGAATATAAAATAATAGAATAGAGTAGAAATGGTGCCCCCCTGTTGGTGTCAGGGGGAGATATAGGGCTCCATTGTTGGTGTCAGTGGGTGAAACGGTGCCCCATTGTTGGTGTCAGTGGGAGAAATGGTTCCCCCTATTGTTGGTGTCAGTGGGTGAAATGGTGCCCCACTGTTGATGTATGTATGCCAGGATAGTGTCTTGTATCTTTTGGAGGAATAGTGCCCCAAGGGCCAGATAAAAGGAAGCAAAGGGTCGCATTCGGCCCCCGGGCCTCAGTTTGGAGACCACTAAAGTAGAATATAAAAGTATAGAATAGAGTAGAATAGAAGAAAATAGAAAGGAAGAAAATAGAACAAAACAGAATAGAATAATATAGATATAAATCATTCTAACATAACGAATATGAAATGAAATGATTAACGTAACAAATGAATCCTAAACAAATGTTCCCATCATGCACCTCTCTGATAATATGGTAATACAATTGATTGTAAATGGTGATACGGTACCTAAAGCCCCATACACACGCGCGGACAATCCGTGGACCAGGTCCGTCATACTTTGTCTGATGTTGGTTTTGCGTACACACGATCGGACAAAGTTGTCGGAAAATCCGATCATTCTGAACGTGGTGACGTTTGTTGCCTACGACGGGACTACGTAGAGGCTAGTAGCCAATAGCTTTGGTCTTGTAATGTGATCTGAGCATGCGTAGCACTTTGTCCGGTCGGACAAGCGTACACACGCTCGGATTTGGTGTGATCGGACCGGGTTGACGGGAAATCTTTCCAGCAGGAGATAAGACTTTGTCCGACGGACAAACCGACGAACACTGTCCGATGGTGCATACACACGGTCTGATTTTTCAACAACCTTGTCCGATCGGACCAAATTGATGAAAAAGTCCGACCGTGTGTATGGGGCTTAAGAGGTGAACACTATCCGAGGTTCTCGTCTCTGGGTGTATGGGGGGGGGGGGGACTTTATAAATAAACAAAACCCAAGTAAATGTCATTCAATTACAAGGCTAATGTAGGTGAAAGATAAAAGTCTGGTAAAGAGAAATGCAACAAAAATATATTAAGAAATTAGCATTTCCTCGATAAACTTGACAGCGGCGGTTGACGTTGTGTTAATCGCCGCCACTCAGGGGGTCCGCAGGGGGCTGACGCAATGCCGTCCCGTGTTGATATTTAGGCTGAACGTTGGTGTCTGTTTAACCAAAGAACCATCCCAAAGACAAAACACTAATAGAAGCCTTTGGCTGCCACAGCCGGGGGTCAGGCACAAAACACCGAGATTGGTCAACGTCATCCATTGATACTTCATTATAAGTGACCTTTTTTTTTTTTCACAGAAGGTGGTCTTACAGTGTATGTTACACTTGTGCGTCAGTCCACCACATAGAGCCTACAGAGCCAACGCTATACTCAGAGGAGCCTCTGCAAATAATCCAGATTAGAGACACAACCCGGCCCTTGTGTGGCTATCGGTGTGTCCGTTATGATGATTGACACATGAGAGTTTATCTTGTTTATGTGCCTCTCTATGCAATGGAACGGTATTATGGATTTTTAGTGCTCATTTATTTCGAGACACATAGTCCATGAGTTCATGCATCTTGTTGGCCAAGAGGAAGACAAAAAGATGTCCAAAACTAATGAACACAAATGTGAAATATTGCAGCCAATCAGACCCTAGATGAGGTGACTGTATTGGTTTTCTTTATTTTCAGGCTTTTGCTCCTTTACTTTCACCCGGTGATCCTGCCAATAACACTGGAGACATCATGTCTTATGGTGACAACACTCACTGTACTTAAGTTCCGCAGCAAAGTCCTTCAGTACCCCAACCCGGCCCTACTACAAAGTTCTTGCCTCATATTACCCCCCCCCCCCCAGTACAGAGCTCTTATACCCAGGCATGTACTGGTCATTGGGACTACCGGGAGTTTCCCGGTGGGCCGATGGCTCAGTGGGCCGGTCAGGCACAGTCCTGGAGCCACTCCTCACTGACAGTGTGTAATCCTGATTTCACTCCTGTCACCAAGGAGCAGCTGCCTACACTTGCTGGAGAGATGATTAGGCTTTCTGCTCCCTCCAGCCTGCAGGGGGAGATAGACAGCCGGCAGATTTCCCTTCCTCTCTCCCCTTATCACTAGTCACATGACTGAATAGAGGAATGAGAAGCTGCCTTTAGAACTGTGAGTACACATGGGAGGGGGGAGGAGGGAGGGGGGACACTCTGATGTAAGGGGGTTCTGATGGGGACACTCTGATGTAAGGGGTGCTGATGGGGACACTCTGATGTAAGGGGTGCTGATGGGACACTCTGATGTAAGGGGGTGCTGATGGGCCCACTCTAATGTAAGGGGGGTGCTGATGGGGACACTCTAATGTAAGGGGGTGCTGATGGGGACACTCTAATGTAAGGGGTGCTGATGGGGACACTCTGATGTAAGGGGGGTGCTGATGGGGACACTCTAATGTAAGGGGGTGCTGATGGGCCCACTCTAATGTAAGGGGGTGCTGATGGGGACACTCTGATGTAAGGGGGTGCTGATGGGCACGCTCTCATGTAAGGGGGTGCTGATGGGGACACTCTAATGTAAGGGGGTGCTGATGGGGACACTCTGATGTAAGGGGTGCTGATGGGCACACTCTAATGTAAGTGGGTGCTGATGGGACCACTCTAATGTAAGGGGGTGCTGATTGGCACACTCTAATGTAAGGGGGGGGCTGATGGGGACACTCTGATGTAAGGGGGTGCTGATGGGGACACTCTGATGTAAGGGGGTGTGCTGATGGGGACACTCTGATGTAAGGGGGGGTGCTGATGGGCACACTCTGATGTAAGGGGGTGCTGATGGGGACACTCTGATGTAAGGGGGTGATGATGGGGACACTCTGATGTAAGGGGGTGCTGATGGGGACACTCTGATGTAAAGGGGTGCTGATGGGGACACTCTGATGTAAAGGGGTGCTGATGGGGATAGTCTGATGTAAAGGGGTGCTGATGGGGACAGTCTGATGTAAGGGGTGTGGTTAAGGATACTCTGATGTGAAGGGGGGTGCTGATGGGGACACTCTAATGTAAGGGGGTGCTGATGGGGACACTCTAATGTAAGGGGGTGCTGATGGGGACACTCTGATGTAAAGGGGTGCTGATGGGGACAGTCTGATGTAAAGGGGTGCTGATGGGGACACTCTGATGTAAGGGGTGCTGATGGGCCCACTCTAATGTAAGGGGGTGCTGATGGGCACACTCTAATGTAAGGGGGTGCTGATGGGGACACTCTGATGTAAGGGGGTGCTGATGGGGACACTCTGATGTAAAGGGGTGCTGATGGGGACACTCTGATTGATGTAAAGGGGTGCTGATGGGGACACTCTGATGTAATGGGGGTGCTGATGGGGACAGTCTGATGTAAAGGGGTGCTGATGGGGACACTCTGATGTAAGGGGGTGTGGTTAAGGATACTCTGATGTGAAGGGGGGTGCTGACGGGGACACTCAAAATTGAGTGGGCCGGTCTGGATGAATTCCAGGGCCACATTTGTGTCCCAGTCCAGCCCTGCTTATACCCCCCACTACAAAGCTCTCCTCCAGTACAGAGCTACCCCCCCAACTCCTCCCCCCCCCCCAGTGCAGAGCCCTCCAACCAAACCCTATCCCGCTCACCACAAAGCTCTTCCTCCATCCCCAGTGCAGAGCTCTAATCGCACCCCCTTTCTTATTTGAAAGCTCTCCCCCCTGTCTGTATAGAACTCACCCCCCAACCCCCCCCCAGTACAGGGTTCCCCCCTCAACCCCCTCCCCCTTTCCTTCCCCAGTACAGAGTTCTCAATCCCCCCCCCCACACCCACTACAAAGCTCTTCTCCAGCACAGAGCTACCCCCCCAACCCCCCCCACCCCAGTGCAGAGCTCTTCAACCAAACCCTATCCTGCTCACCACAAAGCTCTTCCTTCAACCCCCTATCCCCAGTGCAGTTACCTGACCTCCTCACTTGAAAGCCCCCCCCCCCCCCCCCCCCCATCTGTATAGAACTCTCCCTCCAATCCAACACCCCCAGTACAGTATTCTCTCCACATCCCCCTCCCTCTTTCCTTCCCCAGTACAGAGTTCTCAACTCCCCCCCCCACCCCACACTACAAAGCTCTTCTCCAGCATAGCGCCATACCCCCCTCCCTAACCCCCCCCCCAGTACAGAGCTCTTCAACCAAACCCTATCCCGCTCACCACAAAGCCCCCCCCCCCCCCCCCCCAGTGCAGAGCTCTTATCTCACCCCCTCACTTGAAAGCTCTTCCCCTCGTCCGTAAAGAACTTTCCCCCAAACACCCACCAGTACAGGGTTCTCATCCCCCCCCCACTACAAAGCTCTCCTCCTTCCCAGTACAAAGCTGTCCCAACTCCTCCCTCTCCCCCAGTACAGAGCTTCCCCCCCAACTACCCCCCCCCCCTGATACAGAGCTCTTCAACCAAACCCTACCCCACTCACCACAAAGCTTTTCCTCCATCCCCAGTGCAGAGCTCTTATCTCACCCCCTCATTTAAAAGCTCTTCCCCCCTGTCTGTACAGAACTCTCCCCCCAACACCCCCAGTACAGGGTTCCCCCCTCAACCCCCTCCCTCTTTCCCTCCCCACTACAAAGCTCTCAACCCCCCCCCCCCCCCCCCACTACAAAGCTCTCCTCTAGTACAGAGCTCTTCAACCAAACCCTATCCCACTCACCACAAAGCTCTTCCTCACCCCCTCATTTGAAAGCTCTTCCCCCCTGTCCATATAGAACTAGAAGATTTGAAGCTGTTATAGCTGCAAAGGGTGGGCCAACTCAATATTGAACCCTATGGACTAAGACTGGAATGCCGTTAAAGTTCATGTGCGTGTAAAGGCAGGCGTCCCAATACTTTTGGTAGTATAGTGTAGTGTCACCCTAGAACAGAAAGTTCCAGAACAAGGAGGGATCATCAGGGATTCCTTGAAGACTGGTCAAACATTCCCATAGACACACTCCTAAACCTTGTGGACGGCCTTCCCAGAAGAGTTGAGGCTGTTATAGCTGCAAAGGGTGGGCCAACTCAGTATTGAACCCTACGGACTAAGACACGCTCGTCACGCTTCGGGCACGGCCTCGCTGCGCTCGGCATATTTTTATTCTAACTCTATGTCCACTTGGATGGTGGGGCTCGAACCTGGACATAGGTGAGAATGTAGTGCGCAGGCGCCGTGTACAGCTCAATGACTGTGGAAAAATGGGGATGGCAGAACAATTGAGGCCACTATGGACTTTCATGGTACGGGTAAGGACTCACAAAACAGTGTGTATAGAAAAATATATAAAGATTTATTACAACAACAAAATAATACGAATTTATACAATGAATGAAAAAAAGAGAGAAAAGGGCAATATTTTAATTGACAATATTGCGATACAGAGTTTTTCCTTATAATTGCACAGTGCAACACATAATTATTGATCCCTGATATTGGAAGCAATGTAGTGAAATTCAAACTGTCGCAAGATGGCACTCAACATGTTTCGCGGAATAGCCGCTTCTTCAGGAGTATACAATAAGGGGAGGTAAGTCTGTATGATTGTCTCTAAAAAAAGGGGGGGGAGGAAAGAAATGGGGTGGTTAATAACATATACATTACAGAAGACAAGCAGTGTACCTGGAGACAGCCTAAAGAACGCCATCCTGATTCTGCCAGCAGGAGAGGCGGAGATGTGCTGACTCACTGGGGTACAAGTCAAAAGAAAGGGGGTAATAGTATAAAGATATAGGAAAAGGGTTGCATCCAATTATACACCCGTATGGGCAGAGAGCATGTTATGACTCACCAGCTCGGAGGTGCACGGAGACAGGCGAAGCTAGGGGCCCCAAAGAATGGGGGCAAATTTCACAGGCTGATATGGGAGCCAGAGTAGGGTGAAGTTAGTACTCAAGGTTATAGCATAAAGCTGTAGGGAAAAACATACATACCGTATATACTCGAGTATAGGCCGACCCGAATATAAGCCGAGGCACCTAATTTTACCACAAACAACTGGGAAAAAACTTATTGACTCGAGTATAAGCCTAGGGTGAGAAATGCGCAGCTACTGTAAAGTGGAAAAGAGGGTCAAAGATGCCCATTTGCAGCCTCACTGTGCCCATGCAGATGGACACAGTTGACCGATTTAGGGCCCTGTATCTCGGGGTCACTTAGTGCTAGGAACCCCATCTTTGGATATGTTGTAGTGCTAATTCCACAGGGTTGGAATACAACATTTGGGGTTCCTAGCACCAAGTGTCCCCGAGATATGGGGCCCCAAATTCGGGTCGGAAAATGTCAAGCACTTTTCTGTAGCAGAGAATGACATTTTCCAGAACCGACTTTGGGGCCCTGTATCTCGAGGCCACTTAGTGCTAGGAACCCCCATCTTTGGATATGTTGTAGTGCTAATTCCACAGGGTTGGAATACAACATTTGGGGTTCCTAGCACCAAGTGTCCCCGAGATATGGGGCCCCAAATTCGGTCAGAAAATCTCAAGCACTTTTCTGTAGCAGAGAATGACATTTTCTGAACCGACTTTGGGGCCCCGTTTCTCGGGGCCACTTAGTGCTAGGGACCCCATATTTGGATATGTTATAGTGCCAGGTCCACTGGGTTGGCACACCAAATTTGAGATACGGGGCCCCAAAGTCGGGTCGGAAATTTTTTTTTTTTTTTTTTTTTTTTGCTGCAGAAAAGTGCTTGACTCGAGTATAAGCCGAGGGGGGCACTTTCAGCACAAAAAAATGTGCTGAAAAACTCGGCTTATACTCGAGTATATACGGTAATAATAAATATAATCAACATGATAAGGACATAAAATCCTAAAAAGGGGCACCTACAGGATAAACACAGAGTGCACCTAAAAAACGGCATGTAAACGATATAGGGGAGATCCGGAAAAAGGTATACAGAGGTAGGAAATTGATGAGGGAAGTATATATACATACCCAAGGCTAGACATGAAATGGCCTAGGATGAGCAAGGTACACAGCTTAGAGAGGGAGTGTCAGAAGGTGAGCGGGCTGCAAAAAATTATATATATATATATAAAGACATGTATATATATACATATGCACACATGTATATATATATAGAGGTAAGTATACATGAAGTACATGGTTAAATGTGTGGATAAAAGACCAGGTCTGTATATAAGAGAGGGAGATATTTATTTATTTACCTGGGCCAGCACACATACGCTGGCAAAATAGAAAGCCAACACAGTTAGTTCCGATTGGCCCACAAAAGGGAGGTGTATGCAGGGGCGGACTGACAACTCATGGGGCCCCCGGGCAATAGGAGAATATGGGGCCCCCGGGCAATAGGAGATTATGGGGCCACACAGTATACACACACACACAGTATACAATCACACAGTATACACATACATGTACACACAGTATACACAGACATGTTTCTATTGGCTGAGAAGATACTGGAGAGGTGGGGCAGCTATAATCTCTGCATTTTTAGACCAAAAGGATGTCGGTAAGGGACATTTCAGAAACAGATGTAAAAAAAACACAGATTTTAACATACCGTCCCTGGTTTTACTGAGACTGGCAACCCTGATGGGGCCCCCTAGTGGCCAGGGGCCCTCGGGAAGTGCCCGAGTGGCCGAATGGTCAGTCCGCCCCTGGGTGTATGATGTGTCAAGAGACCTCAAATAAGGCTGTGGGCTGAGCTCAATGACTGTGTTCAGCTTCGGCTATTTTCGGAAACTCCGTTGTGCTTCATTGTGCTTCGTACTGCGCAAGCGCAGCGCCTGCGCAGTACAGGGGGGTCCTTATCGGCCGGGGGAACTTTCTCGGCAAGACACCGGAACTTGCGTTCCCCCCCTGTTGAAAAAAAGCCCTGGGGCAAAGTGACAGGGTCCGGCGACAGAGTCTCTTCAAAGGTTATGAGCAAACACCATGAGCTACGCATTATTGAATTTAACAAATCAGCTTAGCGCACAACCGTAACACACAACGCTACGAAGATGAAAAGGTTCTAAGCTCTAAGTGATGACAGCTATTATAAGAGGATGAAGCCGTTCCTATTAATCACTTAGAGCTTCTTACACTGTGGCACACTTTGTAGAATTGGCCTCGTAACTTTCTACAACACTATAATTTGGTGTCATATGTCATCCAGTCACTTTGGATTGGAAATAACAATAATGGATCCAGAAGGGGTTTTGGAGACAACCAGGAAAATTTGAGTAACGCAGCAAGTCGTGTTCTCGCTAGAGAGGAAAACTAGACCAAAAAAAAAAAAGAAAACCAGCAAAAATCTGCCTAAAGACCCCCAATTGGAAAACATGTCTGTGCGAACATCACCCACCCAACGGCTTGGAAATGAGGCAAAGGTAACACGTTGAGCTGGAAAGAATCCAGGGACAGAACACTGAACGTAGTCTTGAAGGAAAACCCATAAGCAGTTCAAACAATGAGTCGAAAACGGTACGTTTTACGTCCCTCCGAGGTACGGGGAGCTTATTTGTACTTGGATCCGAAGCGACTTCTTGAATTCCTTCGAATGTTTAAAGAAGCAGGGGTGGAGCAAGAGTCAATATACAGCGGTCAGTGGAAACATCCTGGTACCAGGACTCACCAAGAGAAGGTGACCAAACCCTTTGGCTTGCGTTGGCTTAGGTGTGCAAAACTAACACAGGAACCCCTTTGTGTGTCTGGTTACTGGAACTTCAAACCAGGAGTGTTTACAGTAATTATGGGGCAGCTCCTGGTCAAGATTGAAAAAAATTGGGTAAGGCCCCTTTCACACTGGGGCGGGGAGCCGCGGTGACGGTAAAGCAGCGCTATATTTAGCGCTGCTTTACCATCGTTTTAACCGCGGTATTCGGCCGCTCGTGGTGTGGTTTTACCCCCGCGAGCGCCCGAAATAGGGTTAAAGACCCCGCAGAGCGCTGCCGTAGCGGTGCTTTGCGCCGGTATTGCCGCGGTTTTACGCGGTTTCCCATTCAAATCAAAAGATGCTGCTAGCAGGACTTTTTTTAGCCGTCCTGCTAGCGCACCGCTCCAGTGTGAAAGCCCGCCGGCTTTCACACTGGAGTTAAAGGGGCCGGATTTTTTCAGGCGGTGAACAGGCGCCCCAGTGTGAAAGGGGCCTAACTGGAAACGAACAACAACAGAAAGAGTAAACAAACACAAAAGTGCTTAAAGTGGTACGAAAGGTAGATAAAAAAAAAAAAAGTAAAATAATAAACATATCATACCCTGTTTCCCCGAAAATAAGGCCTGGCGTGATTGTCGGTGATGGCTGCAATATAAGCCCTACCCCCCAAATAAGCCCTAGTTAAAGTCCTTGTAGGTCTTATTTTCAGGGTAGGGCTTATTTTTGGGGAAACAGGGTAGGGCTTATTTGGGGGGTAGGGCTTATATTGCAGCCATCACCGACAATCACGCTAGGTCTTATTTTCGGGGGAAACAGGGTACTACTTACCTGCTCTGTGTATTGGTTTTGAACAGAGTAGTCCTGATCCTCCTTTTCTTGGGTCCCAGCTTGAGCTCCTGGCCCCTTCCTCCTGCCAAGTGCCCCCCAGAGCAACTTTCTGTGTGGGCACCCATGCATTCACTCACAGAGCCATGGCTTAGCCTCGCCCCTCTCTCTTCTCATTTGCTCACTGGCTGTGATTGACAGCAAGAGCTAATGGCTCCCACCGAGGCACTTGGGTACATCGCTGGATCAAGATGGGGGGAGGGTAAGTATTAGGGGGGCTCTGTGGGGGGAGGGGGCTGCTGCACGCTACATAGAATGCACAAAGGTAAAAAAAAAAACTTGAGCCTTTACAACCATTTAACCACTTCAATACAGGGCTTTTAAACACCCTTCCTTACCAGAGCACTTTTTGCGATTCGGCACTGCGTTGCTTTAACTAACAATTGCGCGGTCGTGCGACGGTACACCCAAACAAAATTGAAGTCCTTTTTTTTCCACAAATAGAGCTTTCTTTTGGTGGTATTTGATCGCCCCTGCGGTTTTTATTTTTTGCGCTATAAACAAAAGAAGAGCGACAATTTTGAAAAAAAACACAATATTTTTTACTTTTTGCTATAATAAATATCCCATTTTTAAAAAAAAAAAAAAAGATTTTTTTCCTCAGTTTAGGCCGATACGTATTCTTCTACATATTTTTGGTAAAAAAAAAATCGCAATAAGCGTATATTGATCGGTTTGCGCAAAAGTTATAGCGTCTACAAAATAGGGGATAGATTTATTGAATTTTTTTTTTTTTTTTTTTTTTTTTTTGTACTAGTAATGGCGGGGATCTGCGATTTTTTTTTTTTTTGTGACTGCGACATTGCGGCGGACACTTCGGACACTTTTGACACATTTTTGGAACCATTCACATTTACACAGCGATCGTTGCTATAAAATTGCAATGATTACTGTGTAAATGTGACTGGCAGGGAAGGGGTTAACACTAGAGGGCGCTGGAGGGGTTAATGTGTTCCCTAATAGACGTGATTCTAACTGTAGGGGGAGGGGACTTAAGGGGAGGAGACCGATCATGTGTTCCTCCGTACTGGGATCACATGATCGGTCTCCTCCCCGCTGACAGGACGTGGAGCTGTGTGTTTACACACACAGCTCCACGGTCCCACCCGGTCCCGTTGTTTTAACGGGCAATCGCGGGTGCCCGGCGGACATCGCGGCCGCCGGGCACTCGCACCGGGTCCCGAGCGATGCCGCGGGCGCGCGCGCCCCCCAGGCGGCCGGGAATCCGAGGACGTCATATGACGCCCACCCAGGATGGGAGATCCACCTTGTGGACGTCATATGACGGCGGGCGGTGTTGAAGCGGTTAAAGTGGTATTAAAGGTTTGACTTTGAAAAAAAAAAAAAATAGCAAACATGTCATACTTACCTGCTTTGTGCAATGGTTTTGCACAGAGCAGCCCCAATCCTCTTCTTCTTGGGTCCTCCGTTGGTGCTCCTGGCTCCTCCCCTTCACCATTGCCCCCAATATCAAGCTGCTTGCTATGGGGGCACTGGTGTTCTATGCGTCCATGTGACACATAGAGCTGTGGTTTGGCCCCGCCCTCTGCTCTTTCCTTATTGGCTCATTGGCTGGATGAGGTGCGGGAGTCCAGGGACAACTGAGGCTCTCGTGCACATTGCTGTATCGAGAGGGGGCTCAGGTGAGTAACTCCTCAAACCCATTAAGACCCACAGAAAGCTCATAAGGTTTTTTTTTTTTTTTAAGAATCAGTTCAGGTTCGTGAGCCACAAACATCTCTGTCTCCAGAGGTTTCATGGTGGCTGCTTCCTGCTCTTACACCATTATCTCCTAAGCCCCCAGAAGAAGCCATGGATCCTGACCATATTACACAACCCAATGGTCCCCAGCTCAGATCCAGTCTCTGAAGCCCTCTGAACCACCATCCACTGATGTCTCTAAAGATAGAGATGAATCATCTCTTGTCCCGAAAAATGGAACTGGGACTCAGACCATGAGATGCTCCCAGAGACTTTGCTTTGGGATACCTCTGAACACTTTGTGAAGTGGAAAGAAGTGCCCATTTATTCACCATACTCAGATGCAGGACCCTTTAACTCTTTTCTCACAGTTCCCTGGGTACCTGGACATCCCTTTTTCAGCAGCGTACAGAGGCCGTGCATGGTGAGGCAGAGGTAACTAGGCAAGTGATCTGCAGCCAGGTGAGAGGCTCTTCACTGTCAGAACCTGCATGCAGGCAGTCAGGCAGAAGCCTAAAATCATGCAGCTTGTCTAGAAGTCCAAGCTACTCAGTTTCTTCTTGGGCCTTGGATCCCTCGTGTTCACCTGTGTTACCAAAGCTACCCTGGACTTCATTGTGTGGTATACTGTCTCTGAGAATCATCATAAGTAGCTGTGTTCTGTGCTGTGACAGATTCTGTCTTCCTTGACTAGGTTCATTGAAGCACCTTTCCACCATTAGGAGTCTTACGCTCCAGAATGTTCTTCACAATTTGTTTTGGGAACTTGGGATTGCATTTTAGAGAACGCTTTAAACCTTTAAATTTGGTCCTATGGCTTTTCACCTTTTTCCTCATTGGTGCAGGTTCTTTGAGTAAGTTCTAATGTCTGGGGGAAGATCTGTGGCCTTCCGGTTGGTTATGTTCCCACTCCAGGGTCTTTCTTCACGGGAGAATTGACCAAGAACTTAGTGGACCAGCTTTGGTAGATTCCCAAGTGTCAGGAGCTGCCTTCTTTGGCTAAGTGCACCGTCACGAGTCTTACACCCCAGTAGGTTCAGAGACTGGGGCTCTTTATCTTCAGAGTTGGGCTACAGCACCCTTGGAACAGCTTGTGTTGTATTTGGCTCTTCGCAATTTGTACACTTGGGATTGCGTTTTAGTGGATGCTTTAGATAAATCCTTTGACCTTGTTGGAATTGCAGTTTAGAGAATGCTTTAAACTTTTAAATTTGGTCCTATGGCTTTTCACCTTTTTCCTCATTGGTGCAGGTTCTTTGAGTAAGTTCTAATGTCTGGGGGAAGATCTGTGGCCTTCCGGTTGGTTCTGCTCCCACTCCAGGATCTTTCTTCATGGGAGCACTGACCAAGAACTTAGTGGAACGGCTTTGGTAGATTCCCAAGTGTCAGGAGACTGGGGCCCTTTATCTTCAGAGGTGGGCTAAAGCACCCTTTGAACAGCTTGTGTTGTATTTGGCTCTTCGCAATTTCTACACTTGGGATTGCGTTTTAGTGGATGCTTTAAATAAATCCTTTGACCTTGTTGGGATTGCATTTTAATGAATGCTTTAAACCTTTTAGTTTGGTCCTATGGCTTTTCACCTTTTTTCTCATTGGTGCAGGTTCTTTGAGTAAGTTCTAATGTCTGGGGGAAGATCTGTGGCCTTCCGGTTGGTTCTGCTCCACTCCAGGGTCTTTTTTAATGGGAGCACTGACCAAGAACTTAGTGGACAAGCTTTGGTAAATTCCCAAGTGTCAGGAGCTGCCTTCCTTGGCTAAGTGCACCATCGGGAGTCTTACACCCAAGGAGGTTCAGAGACTGGGGCCCTTTATCTTCAGAGGTGGGCTACAGCACCCCTTGGAACAGCTTGTGTTGTATTTGGCTCTTCGCAATTTGTACACTTGGGATTGCGTTTTAGTGGATGCTTTAAATAAATCCTTTGCCCTTGTTGGGATTGCATTTTAGAGAATGCTTTAAACCTTTAAATTTGGTCCTATGGCTTTTCACCCTTTTCCTCATCGGTGCAGGTCCTTTGAGTAAGTTCTAATGTCTGGGGGAAGATCTGTGGCCTTCCGGTTGGTTCTGTTCCCACTCCAGGGTCTTTCTTCATGGGAGCACTGACCAAGGACTTAGTGGACCAGCTTTGGTGGATTCCCAAGTGTCAGGAGCTGCCTTCCTTTGGCTAAGTGCACCATCAGGAGTCTTACACCCCAGGAGGTTCAGAGACTATCTCCAGAGGTGGGCTACAGCACTCTTGGAACAGCTTGTGTTGTATTTGGCTCTTCGCAATTTGTACACTTGGGATTGCGTTTTAGTGGATGCTTTAAATAAATCCTTTGACCTTGTTCCTATGGCTTTTCTCACTTTGCCTCGTTGCATAAAATAACTTTTCCACGCTGTCTGATCATTAACCCCTTTTTTTCCCCCAATCCAGCCTCCGTCTCACAGCTTTGCCTGAGGCAATGCTTCTCCAGCCACTTGGATGTATTATTGCTGCCGGTCCAGGCACCTCCCGCACAGTGCTCTGGTTTTTGTAACTTTTACCTACTCTGCGAGGTGTGTAAAACAACGGCCTCGTGCGATCCGTTCCTTCACACCTTCTAGAAAGTAGATGGAGCAGAGTTCAGCGCTGTTGGCCATCGGCTGATGATGTGATGGAGGGGATTTTCCTATGAAACCCGCCAGCTTGTACCAGGTAAAGGGGAGATTGCATGGCTGGCCACACAGGCGTGCTTGGCTCAGTAACTTGGTTGTTCAATTACTGTCTGCAGTAAAAAGAGAAAAGGGAACAGAGACCCCTGGTAAAAGACACACTATTTAGTACTAAACACGCAGTCTGATCTCTATGGACTTTTATTGTGTGTTTGGAAAAAAGTAATGGGCCACAATTCATATCCACCATCGGGAGGTACAATCTGTGTTCATCAACTCACTGGTAATATGGACACCAAATAGCCATTCCGTCCACACTGTGCAGTTCTATTCAAGACTAAATTCCCCTTGCGGCCACTTCCAAGAACTTGTTGGTAGGCCGCCCCCTAGGGGTAGGCTATGCACCCACAAGCCATATTAAGTAGCTCTCCACACTACGGTCCTTTCTGAACAGTAAGCCGAGGGACATTGGCATTTCACAATAAGAACTCCAGAGCTTTTCAAGATGGAATTGCTGAACATTTTACTCTTTTCACCAGCCAACCACGTCTTACCTTGTAGCCATATCTTGTACTCATATGCAAGGCCTCCCTCTCAGGTTCGCAGGGCTAGCCCTGTGCCACAGCAGACTCCAAGATGGAGACTAAGCCGCAAGGGGAGGGCCATAAACCACAACAGTCCCCCACCACCACCGTTGCTGCCAACACCCGACACAGTCACCTGCCTCCTAGCCAGCTGGCCGCTATACACAATCAGTGTCCCAACTCAGAAGGTTGTATATGTTGTTCTGCAAATGTTTATTGTGTTTAACCCAGAGAGTTACATGGCTTTAGCCTTCAAAGTTAAAGTGATACTAAAAGTTATCATATTTTTATAATAAAAAACAAACATGTCATACTTACCTTCTCTGTATAATGGTTTTGCACATAGCAGCCCAGATCTCCTATTCTAGGGTCCCCTGCCAGCACTCCTGGCTCCTTCCCCCTGTGCTCGCTCCCGTGCCTCGCTCTTTGTGTCTATTGAAATACAGTACATCGTGCAGCTCGGCCTCACCCTCTACTCCCTCCTCACTGGCTGTGATTGACAGCAACGGGAGCCATTGCTGTTTCTGAGCTAATGAGGAGGGAGAGAGCTGGGAGAGCTGCTCTCACGTACAGTGCTGGATCGAGATTGGGCTTAGGTAAGTATTGGGGGGGCCCGCATTGACACCAGAGACCCCTCACAGCCAACAGAGACCCCAAATAGCCACCAGAGACCCCACACAGCCACCAAAGACCCAACGTAGCCACCAGAGACCCTGCATAGCCATCAGAGATTCTGCATAGCCGCTAGAGAAGTTGCACAGCCACCAGAGACCCCACACAGCCACAAGAGATCCTACATAGCCACCAGATACCCCAAATAGCCACCAGAGAGCCCACACAGCTACCAGAGACTCCGCACATCCTCCAGAGACCCCACATAGCCACCAGAGACCTCGCATAGCCGCCAGAGACCCAGCATAGCCACCAGAGACCTCGTACAGCTGCCAGAGACCCCACACAGCAACCAGAGACTCGGCACAGCCACCAGAGACCCAAAATAGCCACCAGAGACCCCACACAGCCACCAGAGACTCTGCACAGCCACAGAGACCCAAAATAGCCACCAGAGACCCCATACAGCCACTAGAGACCTCGCACAGCCACCAGAGACCCCAAATAGCCACCAGAGATCCTGAATAGCCACCAGAGAGCCCACACAGCCACCAGAGACTCCGCACATCCTCCAGAGACCTCACATAGCCACCAGAGACCCAGCATAGCCACCAGAAACCTTGCACAGCCACCAGAGACTCCGCACAGCCACCAGAGACCCCACACAGCCACCAGAAACCCCTGCATAGACACCAAAGATCCCACACAGCCACCAGAGACCCTGCATAGCCACCAGAGACTACGTATAGCAACCACACACTGCACATAGCCACCAAAGACCCCACATAGCCACTTGAAAAGGAAGGGGTGGGACAAATTTAGATTGGGGATGCCCGGTTTTAGTCTTACCTAGCAGCACAAAACCAAAATACACCACTGGTTGCAGCACCAAAAGTGTCAAAACACGAAAATTAACTGCTTAAATTGGTGAAGGCCCACTTTAAAATATCTGTTTGATAGGTGCTATTCTTATTGTGGTCTACAGAACAATTGCTCCGTATGTTGTGGAGATATAGACTGCAAAAGGGATTCGGTAGTTTAGCAAAAAGCACTGGGCAGGGCTGACACCAGTCAGTCCACAAAAATGCTGTGTGTTGTCAGCACACTTTAGGAATTGGGAGCTGCGTACATTCCTGGCACAGATATTTTTACAAACTTGCAGAATCTTGCAGGGATAAAACAGGGAAATGTGAATGCATTGCAGAGATGTACTGAATATTTGTTTGTCTTGACCTACAGTATCTGACAAAAGTAAGTACACCCCTCACATTTTTGTAAATATTTTATTCTATCTTTTCATGTGACAACACTGAAGAAATGACACTTGTCTACAATGTAAAGTAATGAGTGTACAGCTTGTATAACAGTGTAAATTTGCTGTCCCCTCAAAATAACTCAACACACAGCCATTAATGTCTAAACCACTGGCAACAAAAGTCAGTACACCCCTAAGTGAAAATGTCCAAATTGGGCCCAATTAGCCATTTTCCCTCCCCGGTGTCATGTGACTCGTTAGTGTTACAAGGTCTCAGGTGTGAATGGGGAGCAGGTGTGTTAAATTCTGTGTTCTCTCTCTCACTCTCTCATACTGGTCACTGGAAATTCAACATGGCACCTCATGGCAAAGAACTCTCTGAGGATCTGAAAAAAAAAATTGTTGCTCTACATAAAGATGGCCTAGGCTATAAGAAGATTGCCAAGACCCTGAAACTGAGCTGCAGCACGGTGGCCAAGACCAGACAGCGGTATAACAGGACAGGTTCCACTCAGAACAGGCCTCGCCATGGTCCACCAAAGAAGTTGAGGTCACGTGCTCAGCGTCATATCCAGAGGTTGTCTTTGGGAAATAGACGTATGAGTGCTGCCAGCATTGCTGCAGATGTTGTAGGGGTGGGGGGTCAGCCTGTCAGTGCTCAGACCATACGCCGCACACTGCATCAAATTGCTCTGCATGGCTGTCGTCCCAGAAGGAAGCCTCTTCTAAAGATGATGCACAAGAAAGTCAGCAAACAGTTTGCTGAAGACAAGCAGACTAAGGACATGGATTACTGGAACCATGTCCTGTGCTCTGATGAGACCAAGATAAACGTATTTGGTGTCAGATGGTGACGTGGCGTGTGTGGGGGCAACCAGGTGAGGAGGACAAAGACAAGTGTGTCTTGTCTACAGTCAAGCATGGTGGTGGGAGTGTCATGGTCTGGGGCTGCATGAGTGCTGCCTGCACTGGGGAGCTACAGATCATTGAGGGAACCATGAATGCCAACATGTACTGTGACCTACTGAAGCAGAGCATGACCCCCTCCCTTCAGAGACTGGACCGCAGGGCAGTATTCCAACATGATAACCACCCCAAACACACCTCCAAGACCACCACTGCCTTGCTAAAGAAGCTGAGGGTAAAGGTGATGGACTGGCCAAGCATGTCTCCAGACTTAAACCCTATTGAGCATCTGTGAGACATCCTCAAATGGAAGGTGGAGGAGCGCAAGGTCTCCAACATCCACCAGCTCCGTGATGTCGTCATGGAGGAGGGGAAGAGGACTCCAGTGACAACCTGTGAAGCTCTGGTGAACTCCATGCCCAAGAGGGTTAAGGCAGTGCTGTAAAACAATGGTGGCCACACAAAATATTGACACTTTGGGCCCAATTTGGACATTTTCACTTAGGGGTGTACTCACTTTGTTGCCAGCGGTTTAGACATTAATGGCTGTGTGTTGAGTTATTTTGAGGGGACAGCAAATATACACTGTTATACAAGCTGTACACTCACTACTTTACATTGTAGACAAGTGTCATTTCTTCAGTGTTGTCACATGAAAAGATTTACAAAAATGTGAGGGGTGTACTTACTTTTGTGAGATCCTGTATAAGCATGTAGAATACTCATCACAAAGGCCATGATTATTATTGCTATTTAGATATTTCGCACTTTCCGCCTACAACAGTTATTGGACTCAGGAGCAGAATGTCAGCAATGTAGCCTGAGCCGCTAAGGTCAGCCCCGGCTGTCGGTGCAGCGTGGCTCCATAGCGTGCCATGGGGGCGCCCGAGTGTTGGCTTTGGCAGAACACACCGTAGGAAATAAATTTTTTCGGCTGGAGCTGGGCAGAGGGCACACAGACCTGGACGCCTTCCAGTGGCTTTTCGCCCAAAAGTTTGTCCTGAACTCAGAAGTCTGTGCGAGATTTGTAGCAGGCGGACGTGTGTAACCTACACTCAGCAACTCGCTTTGGTCTATTGACAGCTTAGGGTTGCAAAGAAAATACGCCGTGTTGTCTTTCTGGAAAGCTCGCAAGGGGCCGAGGGCAACGCTAATGCTTTTTGATTGCAGAGACGTCAATATGGGCTACCGGTCAGCACAGGACAAACTTGGGACGTATTCCTTCCCTGCTCATGCCAGCTATTTGGCATCTAGTCACAAGGTCGACTGAAGAAAGCGCCCGGCTATAACCGGGTCTGGGATACATTGCGGTCTGTTTGCTTCGATTAAATAAATACTTTCACTAAAAAAGAAAAAGCAAATAAAAATAAATAAACAGACGCCTTTTTATAAAAAAAAAAATACAAGTATTATAATTACTGTGCCATTATTGACACAGGCTATTCAAAAATTGGCATGGCATCACATGACCAAGTATAGAGGTCACATGGGAAGCATCACCCTGCTCAGCACATACCATCAGCAGCGTTGCAGTAAAGGATGATTCAGTAGCACTTCCAGCTTAGCTCTCTGTGCTATAGGGGCAGTGGAGGCGGATGGGGTGGTCAGCAAGAGGTGGGGGCAGTAATGGGGGGGGGGGGAGGAGGATGATTATATTTATTGCTCAGGGTTTTCACCTGTCCAGCTTTGTACTGGATAGTCCCATTTTTATACCCGCTGTCCATTATATTACTATGTAAAGCAACCACTCTCAACCAGGGTTCCTCTAGTGGTTGCTAAGGCTTCCTTGAGCGATGGAGAACATCTGACTCTCAAATGAGTAACTGCTGGCAGAAATTATTTTTATGGTTGTCTTCTCAATGACCTTCAATGTAAGGGACATTCTTCCCACCGATCACCAATGTAAGGAACATTCTTCCCACCGATCACCAATGTAAGGAACATTCTTCTCACTGATCACCAATGTAGGGAGCATTCTTCCCACTGATCACCAATGTAAGGAACATCCTTCCCACTGATCACCAATGTAAGGAACATTCTTCTCACTGATCACCAATGTAAGGAACATTCTTCCCACTGATCACCAATGTAAGGAACATTCTTCTCACTGATCACCAATGTAAGGAACATTCTTCCCACTGATCACCAATGTAAGGAACATTCTTCCCACTGATCACCAATGTAAGGAACATTCTTTCTCACTGATCACCAATGTAAGGAACATTCTTCTCCACTGATCACCAATGTAAGGAACATTCTTCCCACTGATCACCAATGTAAGGAACATTCTTCTCACTGATCACCAATGTAAGGAACATTCTTCCCACTGATCACCAATGTAAGGAACATTCTTCTCACTGATCACCAATGTAAGGAACATTCTTCCCACTGATCACCAATGTAAGGAACATTCTTCCCACTGATCACCAATGTAAGGAACATTCTTCCCACTGATCACCAATGTAAGGAACATTCTTCCCACTGATCACCAATGTAAGGGACATTCTTCCCACTGATCACCAATGTAAGGGACATTCTTCCCACTGATCACCAATGTAAGGAACATTCTTCCCACTGATCACCAATGTAAGGAACATTCTTCCCACTGATCACCAATGTAAGGAACGTTCTTCCCCCTGATCACCAATGTAAGGGACATTCTTCCCACTGATCACCAATGTAAGGAACATTCTTCCCACTGATCACCAATGTAAGGGACATTCTTCCCACTGATCACCAATGTAAGGAACATTCTTCTCACTGATCACCAATGTAAGGAACATTCTTCCCACTGATCACCAATGTAAGGAACATTCTTCCCACTGATCACCAATGTAAGGGACATTCTTCCCACTGATCACCAATGTAAGGAACATTCTTCTCACTGATCACCAATGTAAGGAACATTCTTCTCACTGATCACCAATGTAAGGAACATTCTTCCCACCGATCACCAATGTAAGGAACATTCTTCTCACTGATCACCAATGTAAGGAACATTCTTCTCACCGATCACCAATGTAAGGAACATTCTTCCCACTAATCACCAATGTAAGGAACATTCTTCTCACTGATCACCAATGTAAGGAACATTCTTCCCACTGATCACCAATGTAAGGAACATTCTTCCCACTGATCACCAATGTAAGGAACATTCTTCCCACTGATCACCAATGTAAGGGACATTCTTCCCACTGATCACCAATGTAAGGGACATTCTTCCCACTGATCACCAATGTAAGGAACATTCTTCCCACTGATCACCAATGTAAGGAACATTCTTCCCACTGATCACCAATGTAAGGAACGTTCTTCCCCCTGATCACCAATGTAAGGGACATTCTTCCCACTGATCACCAATGTAAGGAACATTCTTCCCACTGATCACCAATGTAAGGGACATTCTTCCCACTGATCACCAATGTAAGGAACATTCTTCTCACTGATCACCAATGTAAGGAACATTCTTCCCACTGATCACCAATGTAAGGGACATTCTTCCCACTGATCACCAATGTAAGGAACATTCTTCTCACTGATCACCAATGTAAGGAACATTCTTCTCACTGATCACCAATGTAAGGAACATTCTTCCCACCGATCACCAATGTAAGGAACATTCTTCTCACTGATCACCAATGTAAGGAACATTCTTCTCACCGATCACCAATGTAAGGAACATTCTTCCCACTAATCACCAATGTAAGGAACATTCTTCTCACTGATCACCAATGTAAGGGACATTCTTCTCACTGATCACCAATGTAAGGAACATTCTTCTCACTGATCACCAATGTAAGGAACATTCTTCCCACTGATCACCAATGTAAGGAACATTCTTCCCACTGATCACCAATGTAAGGAACATTCTTCCCACTGATCACCAATGTAAGGAACATTCTTCCCACTGATCCCCAATGTAAGGAACATTCTTCTCACTGATCACCAATGTAAGGGACATTCTTCTCACTGATCACCAATGTAAGGAACATTCTTCTCACTGATCAGCAATGTAAGGAACATTCTTCTCACTGATCACCAATGTAAAGAGCATTCCCCCTTCCTGCCCAGGCCAATTTTCAGCTTTCAGTGCTCTCGCACTTTGAATGACAATTACGCGGTCATGCAACACTGTACCCAAGCTAATTTTCTTTTCACACAAATAGAGATTTCTTTTGGGGGTATTTAATCACCAGTTTTTTTTTTTTTCGCTAAATAAACAAATAAAGACCGAAAATTTTGAATAAAAAAAAAAAACATTTTCATAGTTTCTTATAAAATTTTGAAAACAGGTAATTTTTCTCCTTCACTGATGGGCACTGATGAGGTGGCACTGTTGAGGTGGCATTGATGGGCAAGGATAGGCTGCACTGATGGACACTTATAATCACTAATGAGGTGGCACTGTTGAGGTGGCACTGGTGAGCACTGATGAGGCTGTATTGATAGGTGGCACTGATGGGCACTGATAGGCAGCTCTGAGGGGCACTGGTAGGTGACACTGATGAGGAGTCACTGATTGGCAGCACTGGTGGGCACAGATTGGCAGCCCTGGTGGGCACAGATTGGCAGCACTGGTGGGCACTGTTGGGACTGCCCTGATTATCAGTGTACATGTCCCTTTTAGGGAAGCCGGTTATCGGCCTTCTTCTCCTCTCCTCTCCTCTCCTCACACTGTCAGTGTTAGGAAAGGAGTGCTGATAACCGGCTTCTGTATACATTTGTGCTCAGCTGTGATTGGACAGAAAGTAGAAAATATATATATATATATATATATATATATTTTTTTTTTTTTTTACATTTTCATTTTTCGTTTTTATATAAAAACTATATAATGAAAACAAAAACACTCAGCTCTGACTTCAATACTCTCCTCCCCTTCAGCGTTATTCACCTCCAACTACCTGTCACCTATTACCTGTCTGGTAGGAGTCGCCCTTTAAACACTGCTCCCTGCGGATGGAATAAGAGATGAGTGCCGCTGATCTCCCGGTGATCCCACCACTTAGGTACAATGAAGAGGGATTGCTCTTGGCTCGGACTGCTGCAAACACATAACAAAATCTGCCGCTGATTTCTTCTGCAGATGTGTAGGGAGCGCACAGGGAAAGGGGGGAGCTGCCCACCAGAAGTGGTGGCTGGGGCCGCGTTATGGAGTGCGAGCGGCCTGCGTTAATGTGAAAACACCGCCTAAGGTGATGTCAGGTAACCTCTCGCAGGAACTCGCGGACACAATGAGGTGTCACCAAAACCTTGTCCCACCGTGCACTCACTTCTCATGGCGTGTTTCCTCTGCTGCAGGGGGGGGGGGGGGATCCAAACTGTGCAGTACGAGGGCCACATTGTATACTTTGCTAATATTTGCAGAGCGAAGAAAAAAAATAAGTTTTATATTGAATACATAAAATGTAAATTAATGAATATGTCCCCCCTCCCTCCTTAAGCCCCATACACACGGTCGGACTTTTTCATGGATTTTGTCCGATCGGACAAGGTTGTTGAAAAATCAGACCATGTGTATGCACCATCGGACAGTGTTCGTCGGTTTGTCCGACGGACAAAGTCTTATCTCCTGCTGGAAAGATTTGCCGTCAACCCGGTCCGATCACACCAAACCCGATCGTGTGTACGGTTGTCCGACCGGACAAAGTGCTACGCATGCTCAGATCACATTACAAGACCAAAGCTATTGGCTACTAGCCTCTACGTAGTCCCGTCGTAGGCAACAAACGTCACCACGTTCAGAATGATCGGATTTTCCGACAACTTTGTCCGACCGTGTGTACGCAAAACCAACATCGGACAAAGTACGACGGACATGATCCGACGGACCTGGTCTGCGGATTGTCCGACCGTGTGTATGGGGCTTTACATGCAGAGTTCCCCCTTACATTCATGTATTTTAAGCAGAGTACCCCTTACAACCAGGAGTGTCCAACAGAGTCCCCCTTTACATCTAGGGGTGCCCATCAGAGCCCCCCTAACATCTAGGAGTGCCCATCAGAGCCTCCCTAACATCTAGGAGTGCCCATCAGAGCCCTCCTAACATTTAGGAGTGCCCATCAGAGCCCCCCCAACATCTAGGAGTGCCCATCAGAGCCCTAAAATACATCCTAAAATACATGAATGTAAGAGGGAACTCTGCTGGGCACTCCTGGATAAAGGATAAAGGGGGGGTCCCTTTATCCTTTATCCAGGAGTGCCCAGCAGAGTTCCCTCTTACATTCATGTATTTTAGGAAGAGTACCCTTTACAACCAGGAGTGTCCAACAGAGTCCCCCTTTACATCTAGGAGTGCCCATCAGAGCCCCCCTAACATCTAGGAGTGCCCATCAGAGCCCCCCTAACATCGATGAGTGCCCATCAGAGCCCCCCTAACATCTAGGAGTGCCCATCAGAGCCCCCCCCAACATCTAGGAGTGCCCATCAGAGCCCACCCCCCCCCCCCCTTATCCAGGAGTGCCCAGCAGAGTTCCCCCTTACATTCTTGTATTTTAGGAAGAGTACCCTTTACAACCAATAGTGTCAAGCAGAGTCCACATTAAACATCTAGAAGTGCCCATCAGAGCCCCCCTTACATCTAGGAGTGCCCATTAAAGTCCCCGCCCCTATATCCAGGAGCGCCCAGCACAGTTGCCCCTTACATTCATGTATTTTAGGCAGAGTCCCCCCTTTACATCTAGGAGTGCCCATCAGAGCCCCCCCCCCCAACATCTAGGAGTGCCCATCAGAGCCCCCCTTATCCAGGAGCGCCCTCTAGGAGTGCCCATCAAAGTCCCCCCCCCCTTTATCCAGGAGCGCCCAGCAGAGTTCCCTCTTATATTCATGTATTTTAGGCAGAGTACCCCTTACAACCAGGAGTGTCCAGCAGAGTCCACATTAAACATCTAGGAGTGCCCATCAGACCCCCCCCCCTTACATTCAGGAGTGTCCAGCAGAATACCCCTTACAGCCAGGAGTGCCCAGCAGCCCCCCCCTTCTCATCCAGGAGTGAGGAGTGCCCAGCAGAGTCCCCCCTACATTCATATATTTCAAGCAGAGCACCCCTTACATCCAGGAGTGCCAAGTAGAGCCCCCCCTCCTTACAACCAGGAGTGTCCCTCAGAGGTCCCCCTTACAGCCATGTATTTCCAGCAGAGCACCCTTACAGCCAGGAGTGCCCAGCAGCCCCCCCCCTTCTCATCCAGGAGTGAGGAGTGCCCAGCAGAGTCCCCCCTACATTCATATATTTCAAGCAGAGCACCCCTTACATCCAGGAGTGCCAAGTAGAGCCCCCCCCCTTACAACCAGGAGTGTCCCTCAGAGGTCCCCCTTACAGCCATGTATTTCCAGCAGAGCACCCCTTACAGCCAGGAGTGCCCAGCAGCCCCCCCCCTTCTCATCCAGGAGTGAGGAGCGCCCAGCAGAGTCCCCCCTACATTCATATATTTCAAGCAGAGCACCCCTTACATCCAGGAGTGCCAAGTAGAGCCCCCCCCCCCTTACAACCAGGAGTGTCCCTCAGAGGTCCCCCTTACAGCCATGTATTTCCAACAGAGCACCCCTTACAGCCAGGAGTGCCCAGAAGCACACTACCCCCCCCCCCCCCCCACCCCTACATACAGGAATGTCCAGCAAAGTCCCCGCTTGCATTTATGTGTTTCCAGCAAGGCCCCCCCTCCCCCCTTACATTTTAGACAGCAGGGCAGAAGACAGAAGGCAGAGGAAGTCTAGACGAAGAAAGTCTTCTCTTCCTGTAAATGTAAGGAGTGGGAGAAACGCATCTCACTGGTCGCCAGGACCAACCACAGTGGAGGTGGGGACAGGAGGGATCTGCACTGGGGACTGGGGAAGGCTCACAGGTGGGTGGTCATTAATGTGCCAATCTCTGTGTTACAATTCACAGGTGGACACATCCACTGCCAACCAGCCACAGTTACCCCGGGCCAGATAGAATCTTGCAGTGGGCATTGGTTGCCCCAGGAGCCCTAGTTGGGAGACCCTTCCTCTGCTGCATAGACTAAAAGAAGATACAACTCCAAACTGGAGGACATTTATTTTATTAACAGACAAAAAATATTCTTATAGAGGAGAAGACTGCACCTTAAAGTGAAACAGAAAACCCACTCTACAAAAAGAAAGAGGCATGTGCCTAACAATGGGACATAAAGATAGAAAACTTCACTACATAAAAATATTTATTTATTTTAGATCATTCAAAAGAAGCGCCATCTTCTTCAGATCATGTGATAAGGAATTGCGGTAATGTCAAACAGACAGTCTTATATAACAAGAAGAATGCAAGTGTGTGAAATCAACGTGTTTCGCTACATTTGCTTCTTCAGGATTCACGCTTGAAGATGGCCAGCTGAAACAAATAGAACAAATTTGAAAAATATACATAAATGAACAGATAACATTATTACCAAAGTAACAAAGCACCCATTAAAATGAATATGTTTTGTCTTTATGTGATCCAAATGAAACTTGCAGTTCTGCTCTTAGCTGAGACAGAGATCTCCCTATCCGGTGAGCAGGACGAAACATGTCAGGGGGGTGTGGCTGGAGTGGTGCTGGCTGAGGCCACATTAATAATGCACTGGGCAGGTAAACGGCGCCTTTTCTTCTCTCTTTGATAATGCAAGTTGCATCAAGTCACATGATAAGTTCAGTGCTGGGACAAGGTCATCTAGAGCCCAGGGTGAACATGTCAAACTGCGCCCCCCCCCCCCCAACATGTATGAGCATCATGTGTCAGCAAAAATCTCCCCCTCCTCCCACCCTCTAAGCATAAACTCCCCCTCCTCCCAATACAAACCTCCCCTGCTAAAATCTGCTCTCTCTTAGCACTTTGCCCCACACCCATCGCCCAAATCCTCCTAGCTCAAATGCCACCCCCCCCCCCCAAAACAAATTAACCACTCCTAGCACTAAACCTTGACCCCTAAGCCCCCGTACACATGGTCGGAAATTCCGACCACAAAATCTGTCAGATTTTTTACGACGGATTTTGTCCGACACTGGTGTTGCATACACACGGTCAGACAAAGTTGTCGGAAAATCCAATCATTCTGAACGTGGCGACGTTCGTTGCGTACGACAGAACTACGTAGAGGCTAGTAGCCAATAGGTTTGGTCTCGTAATTTGATCTGAGCATGCGTGGCACTTTGTCCGTCGGAGTTCTCGACACACGATCGGAAAAAGTCTGATCGGATTTTGTTGTCGGAAAATTTGAGATCCTGCTCTCAAATTTTTTCCGGCGGAAATTCCGACGGAAAAAGCCTGCTAGAGCCCACACACGATCGGATTTTCCGACAACATAATCCGGTCAGACTTTTTCCATCGGAATATCCGACTGTGTGTACGGAAAATAACAGTTCCCCTCCTAGGACACTCCCCCCCTTTATCAAATCCCCCTCCCAGCACAAATTTCAACCAAATCCACCCTTCTAGCACAAATCTTTTCTCCCCCAATCCCTCCTCCCAACACAAATCCCCCCTAAATCACCACTCTCGGCACCCCCCACCCCCTGCTGAAATACTTGCCCCCTGCTGTCCCCAAATCCCCTTCCCAACATAAAAAGCACCCCCCCCCCCCAATCTCCTTGTGGTTCCCTCCCACCTCATATTATACTACAGTGCCCATGGCAGCCTCCCCTCCTGCCCACTCCTTGTCCCAGATCAGTGTGAACCGCTGCAAAGTGGTGTTCCTGGCAGGATCCCCATAGAAGAAACTTTGTAACACTTTTCCAAAAAAATAGACTGTATAGAGTGAGTTATGATACCGAAGATGCTGAAAAATTGATTTTTGGGTTGACATCCACTTTAAAGGATGACTAATGGATGAAACAGTCAGCTCCATAGACATGTGCGATTCGTTTCGTACGAATTCGTAATTCGTACGAATTTTTTCGAAATTCGTACGAATTTACGAATCTGTAGTACGAATTTTTTTTTTTTACGAATTCCGTACGGAATACGAAATTCCGTTTACGAATTTCGTCGCCGAATGATTCGAATGAATTCGAATGAATTCGAATGAATTCGAATGGATTCGAATGAATTCGAATGACAAAGTGTCATTTTTGCAGGAAAAATTCCGTTTACGAATTTCAGCTCCAAATTATTCGAATCCAACTACCAATATCAAATTTCAACTAATTCAAACGAAATTATTATAGCAGATATAACGAATGAATTCGAATGCATTTGAATGCATTCGAATGAATTCGAATGAATTCGAAATGACAAAGTGTCATTTTTGCAGAAAAAAAAGCTATTTAAAAAACAGTCATTCATTTATATAAAAAAAAAAAAAAAAGCGTAGGGGTCCCCCCAAATTCAATAACCAGGCCCTTCAGGTCTGGTATGGATATTAAGGGGGACCCCAGCCAAAAAAAAAAAAAAAAAATGGCGTGGGGTCCCCCCCAAATATCCATACCAGACCCTTCAGGTCTGGGATGGATTTTAAGGGGAACCCCGGCCAAAAAAAAAAAAAAAAAAAAATGGCGTGGGGGTCCCCCTCAAAATCCATACCAGACCCTTTATCCGAGCACGCAACCTGGCAGGCCGCAGGAAAGGAGGGGGGGACGAGAGCGGCCCCCCCTCTCGCCTGAACCGTACCAGGCCACATGCCCTCAACATTGGGAGGGTGCTTTGGGGTCCCCCCCAAAGCACCTTGTCCCCATGTTGATGAGGACAAGGGCCTCATCCCCACAACCGTGCCCGGTGGTTGTGGGGGTCTGCGGGCGGGGGGCTTATCGGAATCTGGAAGCCCCCTTTAACAAGGGGACCCCCAGATCCCGGCCCCCCCCCTGTGTGAAATGGTAAGGGGGTACAAAAGTACCCCTACCATTTCACCAAAAAAGTGGCAAAAATGGTAAAAATGACAGGAGACGGTCTTTGACAATTCCTTTATTAAAATCTTCTTTCTTCTGCTTCTTCTTCTTCCTTCTCCTTCTTCTTCTCCTTCCGGCATCTTCTTCCATCGTCTTCTTCCTTCGATTCGCTTCTTCTTCCTCCGGTCTTCTCGTCCTTCTCGTCCGGCGTCGTCCTTCTCGTCCGGCATCGTCGTCTCTTCTCGCAGGCCGCTCCTCGCAATGGGAGGCTCCCGCTCTGTGAGGCTCCGCTCCGGGTGACAGGTCTTTTATAACGAAGGCACCTGGTGACCCCGCCCCCTCTGACGCACGGGGACGTCATGTGGAATTCCCTATGGCTTTCCCCATGACGTCAGAGGGGGGGCGGGGTCACCAGGTGCCTTCGTTATACAAGACCTGTCACCCGGAGCGGAGCCTCACAGAGCGGGAGCCTCCCATTGCGAGGAGCGGCCTGCGAGAAGAGACGACGATGCCGGACGAGAAGGACGACGCCGGACGAGAAGGACGAGAAGACCGGAGGAAGAAGAAGCGAATCGAAGGAAGAAGAAGATGGAAGAAGATGCCGGAAGGAGAAGATGAAGAAAGAAGATTTTTATAAAGGAATTGTCAAAGACCGTCTCCTGTCATTTTTACCATTTTTGCCACTTTTTTGGTGAAATGGTAGGGGTACTTTTGTACCCCCTTACCATTTCACACAGGGGGGGGGGCCGGGATCTGGGGGTCCCCTTGTTAAAGGGGGCTTCCAGATTCCGATAAGCCCCCCGCCCGCAGACCCCCACAACCACCGGGCACGGTTGTGGGGATGAGGCCCTTGTCCTCATCAACATGGGGACAAGGTGCTTTGGGGGGGACCCCAAAGCACCCTCCCAATGTTGAGGGCATGTGGCCTGGTACGGTTCAGGCGAGGGGGGGGGCCGCTCTCGTCCCCCCCTCCTTTCCTGCGGCCTGCCAGGTTGCGTGCTCGGATAAGGGTCTGGTATGGATTTTATGGGGGACCCCACGCCATTTTTTTTGGCTAGGGTTCCCCTTAAAATCCATCCCAGACCTCAAGGGTCTGGTATGGATTTTGAGGGGGACCCTACGCCATTTTTTTTTTTTTTTTTGGCTGGGGTCCCCCTTAATATCCATCCCAGACGTGAAGGGCCTGGTTATTGAATTTGGGGGGACCCCTACGCTTTTTTTTTATCAATGACTTCAATGAATGACAGTTCTCTGTATTACGGATCCAACAATTCATTTGCCGGCAAATAGCTGCGACTCGTGATTTTAAATAGTTTTTTTTTTTCCTGCAAAAATGACACTGCAGGAACAGTTCTCTATATTAGATATACTGAATCTCGAATCATTCGAAGCATTCGTTATATCCGCTATTATAATTTCTTTCATGTTAGTTGAAATTACATATTTGTTAGTTGTTGCATTCGAATTGTTCTCTGTATTACGGGAATCGGCAATTAGCCGCGAGTGATTTTAAATGTCTTTTTTTCCTGCAAAAATGACACATTGTACAGAGAGAGTTCTAAACACGGGAAACCTGCGCCCTTCTATATACTATATACTCTATAGTATGCCTATGAAGGGGGTCATGTTTCCCGTGTTTACAACTCTCTCTGTACAATGTGTCATTTTTGCAGGAAAAAAAGACATTTAAAATCACTCGCGGCTAATTGCCGATTCCCGCAATACAGAGAACAATTCGAATGTTGTATTGTAACTAACAAATATGTAATTTCAACTAACATGAAAGAAATTATAATAGCGGATATAACGAATGCTTCGAATGATTCGAGATTCAGTATATCTAATATAGAGAACTGTTCCTGCACAGTGTCATTTTTGCAGGAAAAAAAAACTATTTAAAATCACGAGTCGCAGCTATTTGCCGGCAAATGAATTGTTGGATCCGTAATACAGAGAACTGTCATTCATTGAAGTCATTGATAAAAAAAAATGCGTAGGGGTCCCCCCAAATTCAATAACCAGGCCCTTCAGGTCTGGGATGGATATTAAGGGGGACCCCAGCCAAAAAAAAAAAAAAAAAAAAATGGCGTAGGGTCCCCCTCAAAATCCATACCAGACCCTAGAGGTCTGGGATGGATTTTAAGGGGAACCCTAGCCAAAAAAAATGGCGTGGGGTCCCCCATAAAATCCATACCAGACCCTTTATCCGAGCACGCAACCTGGCAGGCCGCAGGAAAGGAGGGGGGGACGAGAGCGGCCCCCCCTCCCGCCTGAACCGTACCAGGCCACATGCCCTCAACATTGGGAGGGTGCTTTGGGGTCCCCCCCAAAGCACCTTGTCCCCATGTTGATGAGGACAAGGGCCTCATCCCCACAACCCTGGCCGGTGGTTGTGGGGGTCTGCGGGCGGGGGGCTTATCGGAATCTGGAAGCCCCCTTTAACAAGGGGACCCCCAGATCCCGGCCCCCCCCCCCTGTGTGAAATGGTAAGGGGGTACAAAAGTACCCCTACCATTTCACCAAAAAAGGTGACAAAATGGTAAAAATGACAGGAGACGGTCTTTGACAATTCCTTTATTAAAATCTTCTTTCTTCTTTCTTCTGGTCTTCCTTTCTTCCTTTCTTCATCTTCTCCTTCCGGCATCTTCTTCCATCTTCTTCTTCCTTCGATTCGCTTCTTCTTCCTCCGGTCTTCTCGTCCTTCTCGTCCGGCGTCGTCCTTCTCGTCCGGCATCGTCGTCTCTTCTCGCAGGCCGCTCCTCGCAATGGGAGGCTCCCGCTCTGTGAGGCTCCGCTCCGGGTGACAGGTCTTGTATAACGAAGGCACCTGGTGACCCCGCCCCCCCTCTGACGTCATGGGGAAAGCCATAGGGAATTCCACATGACGTCCCCGTGCGTCAGAGGGGGCGGGGTCACCAGGTGCCTTCGTTATAAAAGACCTGTCACCCGGAGCGGAGCCTCACAGAGCGGGAGCCTCCCATTGCGAGGAGCGGCCTGCGAGAAGAGACGACGATGCCGGACGAGAAGGACGACGCCGGACGAGAAGGACGAGAAGACCGGAGGAAGAAGAAGCGAATCGAAGGAAGAAGAAGATGGAAGAAGATGCCGGAAGGAGAAGATGAAGAAGGAGAAGAAGAAGGAAGAGGAAGAAAGAAGAAAGAAGATTTTAATAAAGGAATTGTCAAAGACCGTCTCCTGTCATTTTTACCATTTTGTCACCTTTTTTGGTGAAATGGTAGGGGTACTTTTGTACCCCCTTACCATTTCACACAGGGGGGGGGGGGGGCCGGGATCTGGGGGTCCCCTTGTTAAAGGGGGCTTCCAGATTCCGATAAGCCCCCCGCCCGCAGACCCCCACAACCACCGGCCAGGGTTGTGGGGATGAGGCCCTTGTCCTCATCAACATGGGGACAAGGTGCTTTGGGGGGACCCCAAAGCACCCTCCCAATGTTGAGGGCATGTGGCCTGGTACGGTTCAGGCGGGAGGGGGGGCCGCTCTCGTCCCCCCCTCCTTTCCTGCGGCCTGCCAGGTTGCGTGCTCGGATAAAGGGTCTGGTATGGATTTTGAGGGGGACCCCACGCCATTTTTTTATTTTTTTTTTGGCCGGGGTTCCCCTTAAAATCCATCCCAGACCTGAAGGGTCTGGTATGGATATTTGGGGGGGACCCCACGCCATTTTTTTTTTTTTTTTTTTGGCTGGGGTCCCCCTTAATATCCATACCAGACCTGAAGGGCCTGGTTATTGAATTTGGGGGGACCCCTACGCTTTTTTTTTTTTTCTGCAAAAATGACACTTTGTCATTCGAATTCATTCGAATTCATTCGAATTCATTCGTTATATCTGCTATAATAATTTCGTTCAAATTAGTTGAAATTCGATATTGGTAGTTGGATTTACTAACGATTCGTAACTATTCATAACGATTCGTAACGATTCGTAACTATTTATAACGATTCGTAACGATTCGTAACTTGAAATTGAAATTCGATATTTGTAGTTGGATTCGAATTGTTCTCTGTGTTATGAGAACCAACAATGCATTAGCCGCGTTAACGATTCGTAACGATTCGTAACGATTCGTAACGATTCGTAACTTTACTAACGATTCGTAAAAAAAATTACGATTCGTCCGAATTTCGTATTTCGTACGAATTCGAACGGAATTTCGTACACGAATTACGAACTTACGAATTTTTTTATATACGAAACGGGACGAAACGAAACGAAACGAATTTTTTGACAGTTCCCATGTCTCACACCCTCTTTCTCTCTAACCCCCTTTTTTTTCTCATCCCCTCTCTCTCTCACCTCTCCCCCTTTCAACCCCTCTCTCTCTCACCTCTCCCCCTCTCAACCCCTCTCTCTTTCTTACCTCTCCCCCTCTCAACCCCTCTCTCTCTTACCTCTCCCCCTCTCTCTCTAACCCCTCTCTCCCCCCACCTCTTTCCACCTCCATATCCCTCTAACAACCCCTCTCTCTCACCCCTCTCTCTCGTCACCCTCTCTCTCTCCCCCCACCTTATTGCCCCCTCCCTCTCTCTCTCTCACCCCCACCCCACCTCTCTCTCTCTGCCCTCTCTCTCACTCCCCTCTCTCTGTCCCCCTACCTCTAAAAAGGTGGAGCTCTAATAGGAAGAGGTGGAGCCCAAAGAGGAAGGGTGGAGTTTACAGATGAAGGAGTGGCTCTTAAACAGTAAGGGGTGGGACAAATACATTCTTGCCTAGGGCAGAACCAAACCAAAATAAACCACTGGCCACTCCTATGGGATCCCTCTAGAAGCTGGAAATCACTGTAATAGGTTCTAATACTACACTCAACTGTAGTGGTATTGCAGAGAGAAATCAGTTCCTCTATGGTTTCCTGGGTCACAGGGGCAGCTATCTGATGCTGGCTCCCCATGTGACTCTGGTGGCCTCTTGGGACCCTGGGTCATACAGAATCTATTTAAAACCTTGGCTCTCGGGCTTGGCATGCATATGCAGGTGGCTAGTGTAGGGACAGAATATTTGTCTGTCAGGGACAGTGATTAGCAGAAGGGAGAGGTTCCAGACGAGTAGGGTGCAGGGACATGCCATCCTTTATGGAAGCCCCCCCACTTGGGTATGGACCAGCCAGGCCGCATTCCGCCCCTCAAGACAGACGCTGTTCGCTCACATGAGACCTACTGCTACTACTCATCCCTGTTGCATCCTGTGAGCGTTCCTGGTTGAATTGCCTCCCCGCCAGGCTTGTTGTGCATTGCTGAACTTTAATTAGTCCTCTATTTTCTATAACTGGACTCTGAGTTTTCTCTACCGTTGCACCACACTGCACCTACCCACACACTGCTAGTATGCCACTACTACACCACTACATCCCTATTACTACATTGCTACTACACCACAAGTACAACACTACTACACCACTTCTACACCACTACTACATTGCTACTACACCACTACCGCTATTACACGCTATTACACCACTACTAAACTGCTACTACACCGCTACTTTAGTGATCTCCACTAATTTTCCAAGCAATTGTCCTACTGAATTCTAAATGCAATAGGCTGGTGGCTCAGCACGCTATGTCTGCTATATCATTAGGGACTAATCCTGCTACAAAGTATTCTGCTGAAAAATACTGTGAAATCCATGTTGGTAAATCATTCCTGGGATTGGGGCTGCTGGTTACATCCATCCAGGATGACAGCGACCGAGTGCCAAGTTACCTATCTGACTATCTGACTTTATTATGCCAATACACTGTATATTTTGTGTATAACTCCTTCCAAGTTTTGTCCCTTTTCCCCTACAATTTTTCTAATGGGATGCCCTTGCTCCTGGGTGCAGGAGCCATTTTTGTATATTTCTCCAGCCAATGGGGACATGGCTGTTTTTAGGAGGGGGTGAGTGTAGCACCCTCTAGTGTGCTACAAGTGTTAGTGTAGGAAAATTTAGGTTTATGACTCATGGTAAGTTATGTGAGTCTGAAATTGGGTCGGGTTACTGCAGGTCTCTGGTACGTCCCCCTGGATCTAGAAGCTTGTAGAAGCTTCTGGAAGTTAGTGGGCGGAGGCCAAGAGGTCCTGATCTGCATACTTGAGGGAACTTGGCCAATCCCCAGAAAGAGTGTTCTGGCAGGGTGGCTAGGTCAGCCCTTTCATATGGTGGAGCCAGGCTAGCAGGGGAGTCGGGTGGAAGATGGAGTGCTGAGGATGCTGTCAGTGGCCTAGGAGGGGTCCCCTAGTTCTAGGGGGGGCTTTGCCTCCAGGCTGGGCTTGGGCTGTCTGGGAAGAATCCTTTCAGAATCTGGTCTGAGAAGCTACCTAAAGAGCAGCAAGGAGCAAGGAGGACAGAGTGAGCACATGCGCACACCCAGGGATTTAGCAAGCTTTCAAAGGACAGTGTGACACTGTGCTTAACCTTTTTATCCCTTGTTCTGGGAGATCTTTGGAGCAGCCAGGTGAACTGGTACTACCTGCAGACATTGGAGCTGGGAGCAGTTCTACAGTGGAGAAGATATACTCCTTCATGCAGTTTTGCATCATTTTGTGCTATTTTCTAAAGGGGACTAATAGCCCCTGGTCCTTAGGGGACTTTGCCACTGATCCAAGGAGACTGGGTGTTTCTAGCAAGGAGAACAGTCTAGGATCTTTTCTCTGTATATAGGAAGGAAGTTGTCCCCATCTGTTGTTTCAGTCAATTGGGCATCCCATAACCCCTCTACTCCACACAAGTTGTTATACCTTAAAAAAAAAACAAGCCCAGAGACTGATTTCTTGTGTCCAGATGCAAATGGAAAATGTGTGTCGCCTAACTGTGCAGTTACCAGTACTCCTTGCGGGGATAGTGCTACACCTATCGGCTCTTTGTACACCAATCAGTCATTTGCCACATTCAACTGCCAATTGAAAAAAGTCCTCTGAGAACATCTAGAGAGTTCTCCAAGCCTAGACCTAGTCACTCCGAGGTTTCCCTATGAGCTCTTTGCACACCAATAACTCCAACTTTTCTCTACCAAGTCTACCACAACCAATCTTACCACTTAGAAAATGTCTTCTGATGACATCTACAGAGTTCCCTAAGCCAATACCTAGTCACTTCAAGGTTTCTGTACCAGTTATTTGTACAGCAAATATTAATTTCACCTCCAGCCTTTCTCTGCCAAGTCTACCACAACCAAACTCACCACTTGAAAAAAGTCCTCTGAGAACATCTAGAGAGTTCTCCAAGCCTAGACCTAGTCACTCCAAGGTTTCCCTATGAGCTCTTTGCACACCAATAACTCCAACTTTTCTCTGCCAAGTCTACCACAACCAAGCTTACCACTTGGAAAATGTCTTCTGATGACATCTACAGAATTCCCTAAGCCAATACCTAGGCACTTCAAGGTTTCTGTACCAGTTCTTTGTACACCAAATATTAATTTCACCTCCAGCCTTTCTCTGCCAAGTCTACCACAACCAAACTCACCACTTGAAAAAAGTCCTCTGAGAACATCTAGAGAGTTCTCCAAGCCTAGACCTAGTCACTCCAAGGTTTCCCTATGAGCTCTTTGCACACCAATAACTCCAACTTTTCTCTGCCAAGTCTACCACAACCAATCTTACCACTTGGAAAATGTCTTCTGATGACATCTACATAGTTCCCCAAGCCAAGACCTAGTCACTTCAAGGTTTCTGCACCAGTTCTTTGTACACCAAATATTAATTTCACCTCCAGCCCTTCTCTGCCAAGTCTACCACAACCAAACTCACCACTTGGAAAATGTCTTCTGATGACATCTACAGAGTTCCCTAAGCCAAGACCTAGTCACTTCAAGGTTTCTGTACCAGTTCTTTGTACAGCACATATTAATTTCACCTCCAGCCTTTCTCTGCCAAGTCTACCACAACCAAACTCACCACTTGAAAAAAAGTCATCTTGATTCTAGAGAGTTCTCCAAGCCTAGGCTTAGTTATTCTAGGGTTTCCCTATGAGCTCTTTGTACACCAATAACTTGGTAAACCTCCAAATTTTCTCTGCCAAATCTACCAATCTCACCACTTGGAAAATGTCTTCTGATGACATCTACAGAGCACACCAAGGGTAGACCTAGTCACTTTAAGGTTTCTGTACCAGTTCTTTGTACACCAATCACTCATTCCACCTCCAGCTTTTCTCTGCCAAATCTACCACAGCCAATCTCCCCACTTGGAGAAAGTCTTCTGATGGCATCTAGAGAGCTCTCCATACCCAGATCTAGCCACTCCAAGGTTTTCTAAAAGCTATTTGTACACCAATCACTAATTTTACCTCTAAGCTCTCTCTGCAAAATCTACCAAAACCAACCTTAGCAAGTGAAGAACGTCTTCTGAGGACATCTAGAGAGCTCAAGGCCTAGTCACTCCAAGATTTCCCTATCAGTTCTTTGTACACCAATCACTCATTCTACCTCCAAACCTTCTCTTGCCAAATCTACTACAGGCAGTATCTCCACTTAGAGAAAGTCTTCCTAGGGAAGCTAGTGAGTTCCCCAAGCCTAGCATGATGATGACACAAAAAAGGAGCACTCCAACAAAAGCAGTGACCTATAAAACACACATGACTAGTGTAGTCCCGATATGACCCCTTAGCTGTAACCATAAACCCTATAAACTTAACTTAATTAATAAATGAGAGACCACACCGGTTATGGAGTTAAATGGCCATAACAGCTATTTATTTAAAATACCAATAATAAGAACTCCAGTTTCTTATTAAAACTAATAGAACATAAATAACAATAACAATAACCACTTTCCGACCCCCCTGCTGAAAACAAAACAAAAACAGGTTAAACCCCTATATATGTTGGTCAGTGACGGAGCTAAGTGCTTATAACACAACCTGATATCAACTGATAACAACACAAGGGGGCACTGCGGGAGATAAAGAAACCCATGGGTCTCTACCGTACCGCCCGATAACCAACATTCCCGCAGTGCACAATACCATTAGACATCAACAACGTTTGATGTAACAAGGAGGGGCCATCTATTGATGAGCCCCCCACCCACTTACCACCAGTATAACTGCTGCCGTCACTGACCAACAAAACAACCAACGCCAACCCCCCAGCTGTCATGACGAAAATTCTTCCAAAGACCTGAAACGACAATGAAAACATTAATACCTGCCATCACATACCTATAAAAAAGGGGAGGGTGGGTGGGGAAAAACCTGCCTCCTCGTGCTCTGGCTTTCCCGCACTGCCTGCCCGACTCCGCCCCTCCCTTTTATATGGCCGCTCCTCCCAGCCCACAGAGATACCCACCCCTAAGTTGTTAACTCAATCCTAGCCAAATGTGTCACCTAACACACTGTCATGGGCGGACCTGCATGACATTTCCCTGCTGTCCATTATATTCCGGTCCTTACTTAAAACTCAAAGGCTTACCAATCACTCCTTCCATTTCCTACGCTTCTCTTTCCAAATATATCACAACCAAACAACTCACCACTTGAAAAAAGTCTTCTAAAGACATCTACAGAGTTCTAGACCTAGACCTGGCGCCTCCAGGGTTTCTCTACGAGTTTTTGTTGTACACCAATAATTTGTTAAACCTCCAACTTTTCTCTACCAAATCTATCACAACCAATCTTACCAATTAAAAATATTTTTCTGAGATTATCTACAGAGCTCCAGAAGCCTAGACCTAGGCACTTCCAGGTTTCCATACCAGTTCTTTGTACACCAAATATTAATTTCACCTCCAGCCTTTCTCTACCAAACTTACCACAACCAAACTCGCCACTTGGAGAAAGTCTTTTGAGCACATCTAGAGAGCTGTTTAAGCCTAGACCCAGTCATTCCAAGGTTCTCTTACCAGCTCTTGGTAAACCAACTATGTCAGGGAAGAAACCGGAGAAGAAAAGGCAGATATGGCAATATCCATTATGGCCGTGCGAATCCGCGCAGTAGCAATCAGCGTGTAACGGCGAACGCATGTTAGCAACGGCTAACGTGCGTACGCAAAATGGGTTAATTACCAGTGTTTTGCTGGCCTATATAAGGACTCCAATTGCTCTCACAAATTGCTGGATTATCGTCAACTCTGTATCCTGTGTTCCTGTGTTTCTGGCTCCTGTTTGATTAGCTGTTACCGACCCGGCTTACCCTGACCTGCTCTGGCTTCTCTCCTGGCTCTGAACCAGGCTTGCTTCACGGACATGCTCTTGCCTGTTCCAAAATGACTTTCTGTGTTTGACCCCAGCTTGATCAACTACTCCTCCTGCCTCTGCTTCTGACTGCCTTCTGGTGTTTGACCCCCGGCCTGGCTTCTGACGACATCTCTGCTTTTCCACCTGTTAAGATCCGCCAGTACCTCCAGGAAACCATTGGCTGTGACCACCTATTCTGCTCCTGGGTGTCCGCTTCTGGAACCATCAGAGAGCTTCACCGGCAGGCAACCCGTGCATCTCTGGGCATAGCACCCTCTGTCTCCAACTCCAGGGGTACTCTGCACTCTGCCCGCAAGGGGAGCATCTCAGCCTCCAGCCTGGTACATGACAAACCATTTATTCCACCTCCAACCTTTTGCTGCAAAATTGACCACAACCGATCTCACCACTTGGAGAAAGGCTTTTCAGGACATCTAGAGAGCTCCCCAAGCCCAGCTTGACACAAAAGGAGCACTCCAACAAAAGCAGTAGCCTAGAAAACACACATAAAACCGTACCGTAAGAGGCATATATACATTTCTGTACATCATAAATAAATGTTCCATGCCGAGTGGATCATATTCATTTCAGGCCTCTGTAATATGGTCTGCTTTATCCCTGTATGAGCGACTGACAGAAGCCTGGCAATGTTCTCTAGCGCTTCTTGACTTTGTGGCTTTGAACAACCAATTTTGGTTATTTTAACACATGCAGTTTCTTGTATTTAATTTCCTTTGTTGTTTTAGGCCGATGTACAAGTGCTCACAGTGCAATGCTATTATCACATACCATATTCCAATAACTGTTCTGTTCTTCTCACTGTGCTGTGTCACCAGCGGCATCGCATGGATTCGCTTCCAGCTGAATGATAAAAGCCAGCGCAGAATCGCACCGCTTACTCCTACGTGGCTGTTTGCCAGACCTAGAGATTTATCCAGAGGCCATAGGAGGGAATGTGGGCCCCCTGCACTGCCATACGGGCATACTCAGAGAATGGTTATCAATAAGTGAGCAGGACATGCATTCACACGCATGAAGTATGTAGCGGCCATAACCCTCAATGGGGCGGCCCTGACTTTTGGGCTTACCGGTTACCTCCGCTTGGCTTGTTCTTCCATGTCCAGGGGTTCCCATGGTTAGTACCCAACAACTTCGGACACTGACACCATAAAAGTCCTTTTAGAAGGTTTTTATTTGCAGGGGTAACATCCAACAAACATGGTCTAGTATGGGAACAGGGGGCAAGGGTGAAGAAACTCAGGCACCTTGAACTGCTGACAATTGAAAAGTCTCTAACACAAACCCAGAGAGTAGCCACTCGCAGCTGGGCGCTTCAAAGCTTAACAAATCTCTAGCCAGAGATTATGGCAGTCAGCACTTTGATCCGGAAGATTTCAAAGTCTCTGACCTTGACTAAAGTCTCAACCAAGAGTGAAATAGGAACCTTTTCTCAGTACCTGAAACGGCTTCTGTCTCCTTGGCAGTACTGTGAAACTGTGGATTCTTTAGTGTCCTTGACAACCCAGGCACTTCTTGGGATGCCAGCTTGTTGGCCCTCCTCCGAAGAGTCCTCCCCGGTCGCCTGCATGAGCTGCGGTGCCCCTTCAAGTTTAGAGCACACCCGGACGCCTTGAATCCTCCATCAGTTACTGCGCCTCGGAGCAGCCGGTTCCGAGACTCGGGGACAGATGGATCCTCGCCCCAGACCAAGCGGGTCTGTGGGGTTAGTCAGAAGAACCATGTTGCGGGACGGCAAACGCTCCCGGGCCCGGGACCCCTCGCGGGGCTACCCCGGTCCAGATTCAGGAACAGGCAGCTACGGCCGAACCCCGAACACGTGACTTCAGCACCTTAAGTACCCTTCCCCAGACTACACAGCGGGGCCAGACGCACCCACTGATTGGCTACGGGGAATGTTGATACTCAAAACATCCAATCAGGCCTGGTTCTGGGCCTGTCATGTGCACCTAAGTGTACTCATGACCAGGCAGAACCCTAGTACAGCCCAGCCAAACTGATGCCAAAGTGAACCTGCACAATTAACCCTCAGAACCCCATTACTGTTGTGAGGAAAAAACTAAATTTCACACTTAGCGGACACCTTGCAAAAGTGTCGCCGCTACAAGTATAAAGCTACAAAAGCTTGCCGCACTGCATCAGTTGCAGAGATCGTCCAGAATGCCAATTACATTTTTGGATCAGGTGATTTCTGAGGCTTTCGTTAAGGAGGCTGTCTCTAGAGCCTTGTTTCACGCTCGTAAAGTACTTTAGATGTAATGGAAAAGTTCCTTACCCCCCATCCCTCCTGTCCCCCAGGACTAGATTACTAACATGAGCACCACCCTTCGTTTTAAAAAAATGATATACCAACAAAGGGGTTGCCCCACCAAACTTGACTGGGTGTGGGATGGATGGCTGTCAACAGTGGTGGCTTTTGCTAGTTCTTTTTTGGGGGGGGGGGGCAGCCACAGCCATCCCCAACCCCCCCCCCCCCTCCGTCGGGTAACCCGCACCACACCCCGGGCCAGACACATAGCTGCCAACTGCCCCTGATTTCGAGGGGCTGCCCCTGATTTGGAACAATGTCCCTCTGTCCCTCATTCCTCCTCATTTGTCCCACATTTTGGTCTCTATAGTTGTATATAAAATGCACTTTTTATCTTTCAAAAAGTGTTTCCCAGCGCTAAACCTTTCATCCGATTTTTAAATTGCTGCATTTTTCAATTTTAAAGGCCAATATAAAGGAATAGTAGTTGTAAAAAAAGCCCTTGTGGATTTAATTAACCTTTTTTTGTTGTTTCTCCTTTAAGGGGGCGTGGTAGGGGGTGTGACCTATGCCTACATACATTTGCTAGTAGGTGTCCCTCATTCCCATCTCAAAATGTTGGGAGGTATGCAGAAGCGTAAAGGGCCAGTGCACTTGCCTCGCCTTCTATGGCGGCAGCGCTTCACCTGGGCGACAGGTGGCGGGCATCACGGACGGCTTCCCCTTCCCCTGCTCTCCTCCACGGGCATCACGGTGGCTTCCGTCTCCTCCCTCCTATTCGACGGGCCAATTCTCCTTTCTGGCCAATGGGGAAATGGGTCTCAGACCCACTTCCTGATTGGCCCGGGAGGAGAATAGGTGTGAAAATATTGAATATTCATTCGCTATTGTCACACAACTGGGTGGGTCTCGGTTTGCAGTGCTCTGCGCCCCAAGCTCACACTTTTTTGCAGCCTATTAGAGCCTCTGGCTCAAACCACGTGCTTCAAAAAAATCAACCCCCCCCCCCCCCCCGTTGGAATCCATGCATCCAGCGTTCTGCATGGAGGCCGGCCTGATGCATAGATAGGGGGGCATAGAGCTGGTTTTACATAGGTTGAAAGTTTAAGATGGAGAACATAGTCTTGTCACCTAGTCACCATTTCAACTGAGGTTCACATTTACCACCCCCCCCCAGCTCTTCTATGTTTATATGCACATCAGTCAGGGTACGGTGGGTGACAGGGCTGAGGCTATCTCTCTCTCTCTCTCTCTCTCTCTCTCTCTCTATATATATATATATATATATATACAGGGGGTCCCCGAGTTCCGAACTCGTTAGGGACTGCCCGCCTGTTCGGAAGTCGGAAATGCTCGTAAGTTGGCCGCGCAAAATACGGCAAAATACGACAAATACGGACATTTCCGATGTTCCGTCTAATGCCGTTCTGCGCATGTGCGTCAAATTACGGACATTTCCGAAGTGTGCCGTCATTTTCCGAGGCTACGTCTGGCCGCGCATGCGCAGAGCGGCCAGAGGACGGCGGAAAATGGCGGAGGGTCCCCACAGCGCCCCGTTTGTAAGTAGGGGTTGTTCGTAGGTCGGGCGTTCGTAAGTCGGGGACCCCCTGTATATATATATATATATATATATATACACAGCATGTGTATTAGTCGCACTGGATACATTTCAAATTTTGGATTTTTTTTTATCATTATTTATCTATCACATATGATTGTTGAGTGACACCCAAGGTTTTTTGGAATTTTTTTTTTAGTTATTTGTGTTACAATTAGTGCACATAGTAACTGCACCAGTCACAATAATGCTTATTAACCCCTTCATGCCTAAGTAAAAGTTATGAATTTTATTGATACAAAAAATTGGATTAAAAACAAGGTATCCAGAAGATGGGGACACTGTAGTCATAAAGGGATGGACATGGTCAGCAACAATACTCAGGTAGGTCGTGGTGTATAAACAATGCTCAGTTGGTACTAAGGGGCCCAAAGTTTGCCAAGAAAATATTCCCCCCACACCATTACACCACCACCACCAGCCTGAACCGGTGATACCCCATCCCCCACACCATTACACCCCCACCACCAGCCCGAACCGGTGATACCCCATCCCCCACACCATTACACCACCACCACCAGCCTAAACCGGTGATACCCCATCCCCCACACCATTACACCACCACCACCAGCCTGAACCGGTGATACCCCATCCCCCACACCATTACACCACCACCACCAGCCTGAACCGGTGATACCCCCATCCCCCACACTATTACACCCCCACCACCAGCCTGAACCGGTGATACCCCATCCCCCACACCATTACACCCCCACCACCAGCCTGAACCGGTGATACAAGGCGGGATGGATCCATGCGCCAAATTCTGACCCCACCATCTGAATGTCGCCGCTGAAATCCAGACTCATCAGACCAGGCAACGTTTTTCCAATCTTCTATTGTCCAATTTTGGTGATCCTGTGCCAATTGTAGCCTCAGTTTCCTGTTCTTAGCTGACAGGAGTGGCACCCGGTGTGGTGTTCTGCTGCTGTAGCCCATTTGGTTCAAGGTTAGATGTGTTGTGCATTCAGAGATGGTGTTCTGCATACCTTGGGTGTAACGAGTGGTTATTTGAGTTACTGTTGCCTTTCTATCATCTGGAACCAGTCTGCCCATTCTCCTCTGACCTCAACAAGGCATTTTCCTCCACACAACTTCCGCTCACTGGATATTTTCTCTTTTTCCCACCATTCTCTGTAAACCCGAGAGATAGTTGTGCGTGAAAATCCCAGAAATACTCAGACCGGCCCGTCTGGCACCAACAACCATGCCACGTTCAAAGTCACTTCAATCCCCTTTCTTCCCCATTCTGATGCTCGGGTTGAACTTCAGCAGAGTCGTTTTCACCACGTCTAGAGGCCTAAATCCATTGAGTTGCTGCCATGTGATTGGCTGATTATCAATTTGTGTTACAGAGCAACTGAACAGGTGTACCTAATAAAGTGGCCGTTGAGTGTGATTCCCACATGCGGTCTCCTATGATATCTGAATTTTAAATACATTGTTCCAAATGTAGAGATTATGCCCCATTCTCGGTGAAAAGTCGTGATTTTACTTCGGGGATTTGTGAATGTACATCCACCATGTTCCCCTCCCCCCCCCTCCACACTAGACTAATAAAATTAACAACAGAAACCAAACCGGGAGCTGCAGCTCATTTATGAAGGTGGCCTGGCTATGCCGTATCTGTAGGTTACTGTGGTGGCAAAATTTATGGAGACCTGCTGGAGGTTGCTGGATTCTCCCGGGGGAGCGCGCCGCACACATTGCCCACCATCATAAATAAAGACCAATAAAAATTAAGGTTTAACTCCAGCCAAAACTTTTTTTTTTTTATATAGAATTTTGGATAGAAAAGGGAAAGGGTAAGATCCCCTCTTGGGATTTATTGCAGTCAGAGGCTTCGTTGGGGAGATTTGTCTTCACTTCCTGTCTGGCAAACAAGCACTGTCCCCGCAGATAGGAAGTATGGGAAGACTTCCTATCGGGGTCAGACAGCAAAACAAATGTTATAAATCGAGTTGCAGTTCAGTGAGTAAAATAGGTTGCTTGATCCCCAAGCAAAACATGACTTAGTAGTTGGTGAAGAAACTTTCATTGGTAAGCACAGAGGTCAGACTTTTCTTGTAGGTGGTGATCAGGTTTGCACATCTCAGGAGGGATTTTGGTCCACTCTTCTTTACAGATCTTCTCTAATTCCTTAAGGTTTCTTGGCTGTCGCTCAGCAACTCAAAGTTTCAGCTCCCTCCATACATTTTCTATAGGATTAAGGTCTGGAGACTGGCTAGGCCACTCAATGACCTTAATGTGCGTCTTCTTGAGCCACTCCTTTGTTGCCTTGGTGGTATGTTTTGGGTCATTGTCATGCTGGAAGACCCATCCATGACCCATCTTCAGTGTTCTTATCCAAGATTTTACAATACATGGCCCCGTCCATTGGCCCCTCAATGCGGCAAAGTCGGCCTGTACCTTTAGCAGAGAAACAGCCCCAAAGCATCATGTTTCCACCTCCGTGCTTGGCTGTAGGGATGGTGTTCTTAGGGTCATAGTCACCATTTTTCATCCATCAAACACGGCGAGTCGAGTTAATGCCAAAGAGCTCAATTTTGGTCTCATCTGACCACAGTACTTTCTCCCAATCCTTCTCTGAAGTATTTTGATGTTCATTGGCAAACTTGAGATGGACTTGTTATGCGGCGTACACACGGTCGGAATTTCCTATGGAAACAGTCCGATAGGAGCTTCTCATCGGATTTTCCGACCGTGTGTATGCCCAATGGTCTTTTTCCGTCGGAATTTCCAACAGACTTTGAATTGAGAACCTGTTCTCAATTTTTCCGACGGAAAACCTTTCTATCCGATTTTCCGATCGTGTGTATGCAATTCCGACATGCAAAATTCCGACGCATGCTCGGAAACAATTCGACGCATGCTCGGAAGCATTAAACTTCCCTTTTATAGTGCTGTCGAACGTGTTTTATGCCGCTGTGTTACAGACCGTTGGAATTTGGTGTGACCGTGTGTAGGCAAGACAGTTTGAGCGGAATTCCGTCGGAATTCCGATGGGAAAACCATCAGAGCTTTTTCCGACGAGAATTCCGACCGTGTGTACGCGGCATTAGTGTTCCTTCTTGAGAAAGGGAACGTTGCGGGCGCTGCAGGATTTCAATCAATGGCGGAAAATTGTGTTACCAATGGTTTGTTTGGTGACTGTGGTCCCAACTGCCTTGAGATCATTCACAAGCTCCTCCCATGTAGTTCTGGGCTGATCCCTCACTTTTCTCATGACCATCCTCACCCCATGAGGCAAAGTCTTGCATGGAGCTCCAGACCGAGGGCGATTGATGGTTATTTTTTTATTTTTTTCCATTTGCGAATAATCGCCCCAACATTTGTCTCCTTCTCACCGAGCTTCTTGCTGATGGTCTTGTAGCCCATTCCAGCCTTGTGCAGGTCTACAATCTTCTCCCCAACATCCTCTGACAGCTCTTTGGTGTTGCCCATGATGGTGAGGATTGGATGGAAGAGATTCTGTGGACAGATGTCTTTTATACACACAACGAGTTGTCGTTAGGAGATCCTTCTTACATTGACAGGACTGATCTGTGTACCACATGAGCACCTACTGTAGCCAGTCTGTGGGGGGCAGAATTATTGTTGGTTGGTAGGGGGGATCCAATACTTATTTTATTCACTAAACTGGAACTCCATTTATAACATTTGTATCATGTGTTTTGGGATTTTTAGTTGATATTCTGTCTCTATCATTTAAAATACACCTATGAAAAAAATTTCTAGACCCTTAATTTCTTTGTAAGTGGGCATATTTACAAAATCTGCTGGGGATCAAATTTTATTGTACTGCACTGAAGACTAACATAGGGGGGCAATTAGGGGCAGAAAAAAAGAGGCCAACCGCATTCCAGAATTGCGCAATTCTGCTGGCGATTCTATAACAGCCAGATGTGAACAGGACATGAATGGGCCCACCCTATGGACCTTTTTCACGCCAAAGAGGCGCAAGCATCAACTTTTGGTGCTGAGCCAGGTGCGTGTTTTCATGCGTGTTTTGCCGCCATTTTCGCATGTTTTGTCATGAGACAATCACGACAAAATCACAAAAATGAACGGCACCCAAAAATTTGCGTTGTGCATTTTGACGCAATTTTAGCTGGATTTTAAAACGCGGGGGAAGGATCGCGCCAATTCCGCCCGCTAATTACAAATCACTCACGTGTGAATGGGGCCTAAAGCCATAGAACATAAATCCGAAGCTTTTCCTGCAGAGCTCCTCAGGCTGATTTATAATGAATGCAATACTGTTAGCTCATAGTGAATACAATGATGGTTGTGGTCGGGGAGTCAGCCGGCTCGGCATCAAGAGAGCCAGTCATGAAATCCTCTCCTGAGAAGCCGTGTGGAATGCGGACGCCTCTCAGAAGTATCTGGAGCAAAACCCAACTTACGTCAGCCGCTTCTGTTTCTGAGTAAGAGAGTGGTGGTATGGTCAGCGCAGCTTGTTTACTGCTACGCGGCAGCGTGCGCTATGCAACATCCACATTAATGTCGCATTCCTGGGCCTCCCGAAACCAGAGGACGGCTCCGAAGAAACCCAAATGAGCCAGACGTGTTCAGAAAAACATTTTCTGTCCAGTGCGGAACTCGGGCCAGTCGTTGTCTTCATCACCCGGCGTCAATGAGCGCGTTAGAGGAGGAGCTAGGAAAGCCCAGAAGAACCTATTTTTGTGGTTGGGATTTGACACTCCAGGCAAAAACAAAACAAAAAATTCAGTGCAAAATTGCATTAATTATAAAAAAAAGCCTTTTTTTATTTTTATTTAATTTGTGGATATTCTGTTTTAGAATTAGAAGAATTTGAAAAATTAGAACCGCAGTCGTGTTTATTGCTGTCTGTGTCCCCGCTATAGAAATTCACTCTCTGCTGACCATTGTCACAGGACACACAGCAAAAAAAAGTGGTGAGTTGTCATAAGAACAAAAATAGCAAATCGTCCAATGGGGACGACTGTCTACAAAGGAATTTCCTTTACTTTCCGTTTATTCTGGAGAGGTTTTCTCTCAACTTCCTGTTGCGCCTACATCAGCGGTTCTCCACCCGCTCCTGGGACGTAACCTTCCTATTTCTGGGCCTCCAGTCAGCTGCAGATCGAAAGGAAAGGAAGGGAAAGGAAGGGAAAGGAAGGGAAAGGAAAGGAAAGGAAAGGAAAGGAAAGGAAAGGAAAGGAAAGGAAAGGAAAGGAAAGGAAAGGAAAGAGAAGAGTAGAGAAGAGGAAAGAGGAGAGGAGAGGAAAGAGAAGAGAGCAGGAAAGGAAAGAGAAAAGAAGGGGAGGGGAAAGAGAAGAGAAGAGGAAAGGAAAGAGAAGAGGAGAGGAAAGAGAAGAGGAGAGGAAAGGAAAGGAAAGGAAAGGAAAGGAAAGAGAAGAGAAGAGGTGGGGGAAAAGAAGAGGAGAGGAAAGAGAAGAAAAGAGGAGATGAAAGAGAAGAGGAGAGGAAAGAGAAACGAAGGGGAGGGGAAAGAGAAGAGGAGAGGAAAGAGAATAGGAGAGGAAAGAGAAGAGAAGAGGAGAGGAAAGAGAAGAGAAGAGGAGAGGAAAGAGAAAAGAAGGGGAGGGGAAAAAGAAGAGGAGAGGAAAGAGAAGAGAAGAGGAGAGGAAAGAGAATAGGAGAGGAAAGAGAAGAGAAGAGGAGAGGAAAGAGAAAAGAAGGGGAGGGGAAAGAGAAGAGGAGAGGAAAGAGAAGAGTAGAGGTGAGGAAAGAGAAGAGGAGAGGAAAGAGAAGAGAAGAGGTGAGGAAAGAAGAGAAGAGGAGAGGAAAGAGAAGAGGAGAGGAAAGAGAAACGAAGGGGAGGGCAAAGAGAAGAGAAGAGGAAAGAGAATAGGAGAAGAAAGAGAAGAGGAGAGGAAAGAGAAGAGAAGAGGAAAGGAAAGAGAAAAGAAGGGGAGGCGAAAGAGAAGAGAAGAGGAAAGAGAAAAGAAAAGGAGAGAGAAGAGAAGAGGAGAGGAAAGAGAAGAGAAGAGGAGAGGAAAGAGACGAGGAGAGGAAAGAGAAGAGGAGAGGAAAGAGAAGAGGAGAGGGAAGAGAAGAGGTGAGGAAAGAGAAGAGGAGAGGAAAGAGAAGAGGTGAGGAAAGAGAAGAGGAAAGAGAAGAGAGGAGGAAAGAGAAGAAACAAGAGGAGGAAAGAGAAGAGGAGAGGGAAGAGGAGAAGAAAGAGAATAGAAGAGGAAAGAGAAGAGAAGAGGAGAGGAAAGAGAAGAGGAAAGAGACGAGGGAGGAGAGGAAAGAGAAGGGAGAGGAGAGGAAAGAGAAGAGAAGAGGAGAGGAGAGGAAAGAGACGAGGAGAGGAAAGAGGAGAGGAAAGAGAAGAGGAGAGGAAAGAGAAGAGAAGAGGTGAAGAAAGAGAAGAGGAGAGGAAAGAGAAGAGAGGAGGAAAGAGAAGAGACAAGAGGAGGAAAGAGAAGAGGAGAGGGAAGAGGAGAAGGAAGAGAAGAGGAAAGAGAAGAGGAGAGGAAAGTGAAGAGGAAAGAGAAGAGGGAGGAGAGGAAAGAGATGAGGAGAGGAAAGAGAAGATGAGAGGAAAGAGAAGAGGAGAGGAGAGAGAAGCGAAGAGGAGAGGGAAAAGAAGAGGAGAGGAAATAGAAGAGGAGAGGGAAGAGAAGAGAAGAGAGGGAAGAGAAGAGGAAAGGAAAGAGGAGAGAAGAAGACAGACTTTTTATCCCTCCATCTCCTGTGACTGGACAGTGAAAGGAGAAGCAGCAGACAGATGAGCTCATCTCCCTGTCATTCTGCTTTCTCATCCAATCAGCATTTTTCTTGGTAACACATTTGGATAGTAGAGAATGTAAAAAAAAAAGGAAGGCATGTGGAGAGGAGGTGAAGGGAAGTGGAGGGAAAAGGGGAAGAGAAGAGAATAGAAGAGAAAGGGGAAGGGAAAAGGAGAGAAAAGGGGAAGGAAATGGAAGGCAAAGTAAAGAGAGAGAGAAAGAACAGAGTGCTTCTCTTAAAAGATACATTAAAAGACAACACATAGGAGGATAAAAACATGCAAGTACATCAAACATTAACAACAACGCTAAACAAACACCTACGACCTCCGACACACAAAACTAAAAAATACATTACATAATAAATAATATAATAAATAGATTTATATTTTTTTTAGTAATGTGTGAACTAGATGGACTTGTGTCTTTTTTCAACCTCACTATCTATATAACTATATAACATATACACTCTTTAGCATCATAGGATATATTCACTAGATTAAGCCCCCCCCCCCCCCCCCCCCCCCCCCTGTTTAGCCAGCTCATATACCTTACCTATTTCACTAATCCAATTCTTATAAATTTCTTTCACACTACACAACTGATTTAAATCAAACGTCTTTAGTTAGTCCAATCTGCATGCAGCACAGCCAGTCAGTCCTGCTCCTCCATCTCCCAGTCTGAGCTCTGCGGTACAGCGACTGCATAAGGCTGATACTTATTCTATTTGTGTAATAAAGTAGTTACATAGTTAGGGTGAAAAGGGACACAAGTCCATCTCGTTCAACCAATACACATTAGTATTGATGAATACAGAACTCCATTCATTTGTAGCTGTCTAGAGTTCAGCTTTAAGGAAATAAAATGTAGCAGTTCTTATGTCAGATGTCCCCTCAGCCTTTATCTCGGCTCTGCGGTCTTTGCTGCAATTTGTTAATACGCCGCTCTATCTGCGCGCGGTTCCTTTCGGATTAAATGATATAATTCTTGGCAGCCTTAGCAGAAAGGGAGGACTCCAACAACCCCAGCTTTTTCTTCCTGCAGGGCACAACAGCCAGACAGTTGGAAAGTCAGTCCAGAAGACAAAATAAACACGCGTTTCATAGGCTCCGAGGGACGTTCGGAGACGGCCCCCGGGACTTCAGCTCCTGTAAGCCTGCATGTGTGCGCAACTTCATAAAGACACTTATTACTCCACCAATAGACTCCAGACTCCCCGCTATTAAACCCTTCTCACGATTAAACAGACCTCACCTGGAGCGCAGAAATCATTCACGTAAAAATGCTGCGCCAGGTTTTTGTCCTTGACCTTGTAGACCGACGTAGAACTACAGCCCCCCCACCTGTCATAAATCCTCACCCCGGGTGTAAAAACTCAGGATAAGCAGGTTGGTGGCCTCAGCCAAGGTCAGATATCACAACCCTTATTCAGGTTCACAGATTTTATATACTGTATTTATCGGCGTATAACACGCACCCCAAGTTTAGGAGGGAATTTTAAGGAAAAAAACTTTTAGGATGGAAGTGTAAGGAAAAAAAAAAACGTACATTTAACTGCCCATCAATGCAGCCTTATCAGTGTCCATTGCAGCCTTGTCAGTGCCTTGTCAGTGCAGCCTTGTGCCAGTGTAGCCTTGTGCCAGTGCAGCCTTGTGCCAGTGCAGCCTTTCCCCAGTGCAGCCTTTCCCCAGTGCAGCCTTGTCAGTGCAGCCTTGTGCCAGTGCAGCCTTTCCCCAGTGCAGCCTTTCCCCAGTGCAGCCTTGTCAGTGCAGCCTTGTGCCAGTGCAGCCTTTCCCCAGTGCAGCCTTTCCCCAGTGCAGCCTTTCCCCAGTGCAGCCTTGTCAGTGCAGCCTTGTGCCAGTGCAGCCTTGTGCCAGTGCAGCCTTTCCCCAGTGCAGCCTTTCCCCAGTGCAGCCTTGTCCCAGTGCAGCCTTGTCAGTGCAGCCTTGTGCCAGTGCAGCCTTGTCAGTGCAGCCTTGTGCCAGTGCAGCCTTGTCAGTGCAGCCTTGTGCCAGTGCAGCCTTGTGCCAGTGCAGCCTTGTGCCAGTGCAGCCTTTCCCCAGTGCAGCCTTTCCCCAGTGCAGCCTTTGCCCTCAGTGTTTATCGCCATTTAAAATTAGCACTGCCGAGGACAGTATCCGTCAGGACACCGGAGCGGAACGAACGCCGCCGAGATAGCAGGGACTGGGCGGAGCCGAGATACACATGTACTCGGCTCTTGTCGGCTCTTCTCGGCTCTGCTCAAAGTCACGCCCAGTCCTGCCCTCTGATGGACATAACACAGGTCCAATGGCGGGACTGGGCGTGACTGTGAGTGGAGCAGAGAAGAGCCGAAAAGAGGCGAGTACACTCGCTATGTGTAGCTCGGCGGCGATCGCTCGGCGGCGATCGCTCTGCTCCGCTCACGGCTAGCGGAGATCGGCGTATAACATGCACCCACAATTTTCCCCTGATTTTAAGGGAAAAAAGTGTGTGTTATACGCCGATAAATACGGTATATATATATATATATATATATATATATATATGCGTGTAAAGGCAGGCGTCCCAATACTTGTATCAACGGTTTTACTAACACATGTTAAAGTTACAAAATTGTGCTTAGGCATTTCGATTTGTTTTAACCTTAGGTGCGAAGAGGTTAATGAAGGGGGAGGAGTGTTCCCCAATGAAAGACGTTGGATGTTTTTAATCTGACTTTTTTTTTTACCAACAATTAAAAATGATTTTAGGACTCTTCTGGGTCTGATGCTCCTTTTTGTATTTTTATGGTTTGCATTTTCATGAGGCTGTTAGAACCTGCCCTATGCATGCCCACCAGGTATAATTGGATGCTTCCAGTATCCATCATGTTCTCTACACATATCCATGGGCGTCCGCAGGTAGGGACAAGGGGGGGTCAAGTGCCCCCCCCTGCAATCAGGGATCGGATCGGCACATTCAGCACAGTGGTGTCGCTATTGGGATGCGGGCAGCCAGCAAGGTGACACCATTAAGGTGCTGTCAAGCCCCCCCTTCAGTGTAGTGTGATTTCGGCTCTTTACCCGGCTCAGTCCAGCAGAGAACTCTGCGGCGCTGTGACAGGAGAAAGGCGAGCTGCGGGCTGTCAGAGGTTTTCCCCGCTCGCCCCCCCCTCTTTCTCCTGTCAGGGAGAAGAGACAGTGGCTCTCACCAGGTTCCCCGCCCAGCTTCCTATCCGCTTTGTTTCTTCCCCATTGGCCATAACAGAGGGCCAATCAAAGGAGACTAGGAGAGGAGAGCATCGTGGGACATTTAGTCCCGAAGATTGGCGCCCCATTTTCCACTGGAAGGAGGCTACAGCTCGATCAAGAGAGAGATTGAGAGACTGCAGCCTGGAAAAAAGCTGAGGGAGAGAGCGCTACAGGACAAAGAACGAGGAGTGTACTGGGCTGAAGCCAGAGAGCGCCACGCTGCCCAGTGTCACCAGAGAGCGCCATGCTGCCCAGTGTCACCAGAGAGCGCCACTCTGCCCAGTAACACCAGAGAGAGCGCCCACGCTACCCAGCGCCACCAGAGAGAGTGCCACACTACCCAGCACCACCAGAGACAGCCACACTACCCAGCGCCACCAAAGAGAGCCACGCTACCCAGCGCCACCAGAGAAAAAAGCCACGCTACCTAGCGCCACCAGAGAGAGCCATGCTACCCAGCACCACCAGAGAGAGCCACGCTACCCAGCGCCACCAGAGAGAGCCATGCTACCCAGTGTCACCAAAGAGCGCCACGCTGCCCAGTGTCACCATAGAGCGCCAGGCTACCCAGTGCCACCGTAGAGAGTGCCACACTACTCAGCTCCAACAGAGAAAGCCACGCTACCCAGCAACACCAAAGAGAGCCACGCTACCAAGCGCCACCAGAGAAAAAAGCCACACTATCCAGTGCCACCAGAGAGAGCCACGCTACCCAGCGCCACCAGAGAGAGCCACGCTACCCAGCGCCACCAGAGAGAGCCACTCTACCCAGCGCCACCAAAGAGAGCCACGATACCCAGTGTCACCAGAGAAAAAAGCCCCACTACCCAGCGCCTCCAGAGAGAGAGCCACGCTACCCAGCACCACCAGAGAGAGCCACGCTACCTAGCGCCAGAAAGAGAGGGCCATGCTACCCACCAGAGAGAGAGAGAAAGACTGATCCACTGCCAGGGTACAGACATGCTACACTACTAACCAGAATCGCCCCAGAGTGAGCAATCGTCTAGCCGGAGGAATCACTTCTGTAGTTTTGCTGGGTCTGGTAAGAGGGCCTGTTGGCCATTATCCATTACTTATCCTAGGGACTTTACTATGCCTGCAGTCTCTGACCATGACAATGGGATATATTTAAAGACAGAGGATTGTGACTTTTAAAGCGCATAGACACATATTTATATACAACAATATAAATTTATTTGAAATGTAGAACATCAACATGAATAACATCATATAAATAAAGGAACATTTAAAAACAATACATCTCTGAATACAGGTAGAAGTTGGCAGATGTTAGTATGTCTCAACATGTTTCGCCCTCAATAGGGCTTCCTCAGGAGAACTGACTAGTGTCATACATACTATATTCACTGTAATGAGAGAACAACAATCAGATACAAGACACAAAGATAAGCACACCACAGGTATCTTTCCTGAATACACAGGTCAGCATTGGAGTGTTATCTCCGCCCACTTATCATTCTCTGGGGTGGCTATATTGTTTTTGATTTTGATGGGGTGTGCTTATCTTTGTGTCTTGTATCTGATTTTTGTTCTCTCATTACAGTGAATATAGTATGTATGACACTAGTCAGTTCTCCTGAGGAAGCCCTATTGAGGGCGAAACATGTTGAAACATACTAACATCTATATAGATGTATTGTTTTTAAATGTTCCTTTAGATATATGATGTTATTCATGTTGATGTTCTACATTTCAAATAAATTTATATTTTTGTATATAAATATGTTTCCATGTGCTTTAAAAGTCCCAATCCTCTTTCTTTAAATACAATCCCCGACTTACAAACATCCGACTTACAAACGACTCCTACTTACAAACAGAGGGAGACAACAGGAAGTGAGAGGAAATCTACCCCTAGGAAGGGAAATTCACTCCTGTAAGAGTTAATATGGGAAAAAGGTGTCTCCACTGATGTTTTATCACCAGTCCATGTTTCCCTATCAACCCAAAATTTTCAAAATCCAATTTTCATTGGGACAGAAGGTGAGGTGAAATCTTCTGAACAGGGGCACAGACAGCAAAACAAATGTTACAGGGGTGATAACCCTTCCAAATGTTCTCCAAAAAGCTTAAAAATTGATTTTTTTGGCTGGAGCTACACTTAAAAAATGTACCTGTTCCGACTTACAAACAGATTCAACTTAAGAACAAACCTACAGTCCTTATCACGTTTGTAACCCGGGGACCCCCTGTATATGTTAATTTAAAGGGATGTGGCGCTACAATTATAGTTTCAGCAATTTACCTTATAAACAAAATGTTCTCATGACAATGGGATAATGACATGTCAAAAAGGGGCGGAGCATGGGTGACCCTAAAATGATGCCCCCCCCCCCCCCGAAGAAAGTTCTGCGGATGCCCATGCACATATCTCCTGCATACCCACCGGTCACGCCAACCAGCAGTATGGATTGGTGCAAACTGAGGGACTACAATACGAAGGGAAAACACAATCAGAAGGATACATTGTTGCAGCAGAGAATGTTGGAAGATTGAACGTGTGCTTTGTTGCCCGTCCTGATAAATATTCCACATTTGCGAACGTCTGCTGTTTGGATAGCGCTCCGAGTCGAGGCGGACTGGAGTCTTTCAGAAGAAGAGACCGAACTTGCCCAGACTCTGGAAAGAAAATCTGAGCGGCTCAGGATGAACATACATATATATTATTTTTTCAAATTTGGTTACATTCAACAACATGGCATTAGGAGGCACAATCGTGTCTAAGAGAAGAGGCGAGCCGGGGGAATTATGGAAGACGGTGGGGGTAGAGGGGGGGGGGGTCCCGATTCCACTCCATTAGCCATCCACTCACATTCCAACCCAGACAGATGCCGCGGCCGTGATTGACACATTATTGAGAAGGTATTTAGAGAAACATTTTCAGACACACGATACAGACAGACTCCTCGTTTCAGAGGTCAGTGTTCATCAGGTGAAGCGATCGTCTTTCTAAAGCTATAATGCCTCCGAGTCGTTAGAACGCACGTCTGGCTCGGGGCAGACTTCACGGGTTTTTTTTTTTTTTTGCTCAATGCCTTCAAAAATTTGTATTGATAATAATAATATTAAAAAGCTGGAAAGCGGTATAGAGCTAAATGATGGAGCAAAGAGGAATAACTTCAAGGATACTTTTTAAACAACTTAGCTACATCCAGGGCCCATCAAACAACTTTCCAGTTGTTTGATGGCCCTGAAAAAAGACGTGAAAAAGAAAATCGCAAACTAAATTTCCATACCGCGCGCCAACATAAATAATATATATCATAAATGAGTCAATATTAAAGTCCATAAAACTGCCACCGATAATCTCCACTCAAGTGAGGTTCATATTCTTTATATTGCGAACAAAGTGCCGTCTTCCACCGTACATGTGAGCGAACATCCTACTCACCGCATGAACATGACACCCGTTACAGGTAGTCCGATTGAGCCTTGAGTGACGCAGAGATGAACCCTCCGATGGAAGAGACGGCCCGACGACATTATATGATTCATATAACAAAGAGAGAAAGAGAACTCCTCATTGTATAGCATGCAACCAATTATTTCATAAAAAAACATATGCACTTACAGTTAAATAAACATCAACCGGCTCGCAGGCAACAGCTGGTACGTCGATCGCTTTTCACCTGCATTCCAGGAGGAAAAAGGCGGAAGTGACGTGTCACGTGACGTGTCACGCACCAAGGACCCAACGCGTTTCGTCAGCAACGTCTGCCGTCATCAGGGGTCAGGCTATCACATGACGTCTAATGAGACTCATCAGACCAGGCAACGTTTTTCCAATCTTCTATTGTGCAATTGTGGTGGGCCTGTGCCAACTGTGCGAAAATGGGTCCCCGTTCTGCCTCATAGGCTTGACCGTCTGGAAATCTGAGGACCACCACCACTCATATCCTATTTTTATAATATGATTGAGAACATTTTGCTATCACACCAGGAAAGTCCCTATGCTTTTGTAGTGCAGACCCTTGACGGGCCCGCAGATTGGTCTCAGGTTCTCTTTTAGACAGCTTCACAACTTAGTAATTGGTAAGGGGATGTCCCTTTAGTAAACTCCCATCTCAGACTTCTACCTATAGGTAAGCCTATAATAAAGCTTACGTATAGGTACTGTATATATCTCCTAAACGTGCACCATGTTGGACATATTTACTGTACATGCAGCCGGTGACATCTTCATCGCATGCGCTCTGAAAGAACGACCGACCGAGCCATTTCTCCGGAGTCCTGGGCCATAAGCGGCGGCTCCCAAGAGTGACATCATCGCGGCTCTGGCCACTCACACAGCCTGTGCCCGCGAACCCCTAAAGGAAGACCAGGAGAATATGTAAGCCCTCTCAGCGGTGACAGCACGGCACTGGAGGGCTTCATTTAAGTTTCACATAATGTGCTAGTATGCGATGCATACTAGCACATTATGGCTTTACCTTGCAGGTTGCAAATTTTTTTTATAAAACACACATAGTGGTTTACTACCGATTTAATGCTCGTTGAACTTTGTTGGGGTGCAGGGTGAGCTTTGGGATACTCCAAATTTAGTAGACAAAGTACAGAGGACTGACTACACTCTTCAGTATAACTCCCCTCTCGGCAGACAATAGGAGAACACGCAACCCAGTGACCCCAAGCACAGGAACAGTGACAATTCCGCAACACCGGAGCAGATACCCAAATGAGCAGAGCGTCAATAGGATCCTACTCTCAGGCCAATGCTCACAATGTGACCCTAATACTTGGATTCTTCCATCCAGTATCAGCCAGACACTCCTCCCGTGATCTCCCAGGTCAGATCCTCAGTGAACCCCCTTTAATTTGGCTCTGGCTCCTTTTAGAAAGTGGGCCCCCATCTCCGACTGAGCTGGGATCTTGATGAACCCCTGCAGTCTTCAGCTACACTGCCCAGAGGGGCATCAGCCCTTCAAGCTCGGGTCTTCTCCTCCAGGACAAGAACCCTGCTGCTCCAGACTATTTATGCACTCCTCAGGCTCCTACTGGGTATTCTCTTCTGCATTTATTGGCCACATGAATATTCAGGCCCAGGGTTTTCCCTTTTTTTTTAACCCACTGCGTTATATAATTTACTAGAAGGCAGGGGGAAGCCAGCATGGGCGTCCGCAGAACTTTTTTCAGGGGGGGGCATCATTTTAGGGTCACCCATGCACCGCCCCTTTTCGACAATGTCATTATCACATTATTATGGTCAGAGTCTGCAGGCGTATTACAGTCCCTAGGATAAGTAATGGATAATGGCCAACAGGGCTCTCTTGCCAGACCCAGCAAAACTACAGCAGTGATCACTCCGGCTGGACGATCGTTCACTCTGGGTTCCCCGGGGGGCGACACTGGTCAGTAGTGTAGCATGTCTGTACCCTGGTAGTGGCTCAGTCTTTCTCTCTCTGGTGGTGCTGGGCAGCGTGGCTCTCTCTCTGGTGGTGCTGGACAGCATGACTCTCTTTTGTGGCCCTGGCAGGCTCTCTCTCTGGCTTCCGCCCAGCACACTCCTCGTCCTGTAGCGCTCTCTCCCTCAGCTTCTTTCCAGGCTGCAGTCTCTCAATCTCTCTCTTGATCGAGCTGTAGCCTCCTCCCTGTGGAAAATGGAGCCGCCAATCTTTTGGGACTACCTGTCCCATGAAGCTTGCCTCTCCTAGTCGCCTTTGATTGGCCCTCAGTTATGGCCAATAGGGAAGGAACGGAGCAGGCAGGAAGCTGGGTGGGGAACCTGGTGAGAGCCGCTGTCTCTTCTCCCTGACACAAGAATGGGTGGGGCGAGCGGGGGAAACCTCTAAAAGGCCGCAGCTCGCCATTCTTCCGTCACAGCACCGCCAAGTTCTCTGCTGGACTGAGCAGGGAAAAGAGCCCAAAGTCACACTACACTTGACAGCACCTTAATGGTGTCACCCCACTGGTGGGTGGCACCCGGGTGCGGCACCTTGATAGAGACACATCTGTGCTGAATTTAAGATCCAATCCCTGATTCCAGGGGGGGGGGGGGGGGGCACTTGACCCCCCTTGCCCCTACCTGCGGACGCCCATGGAAGCCAGTGAGACCCAGAACAGCCAAAAATAATCACACACTTCTCCAGTGATTACAGAGGAGCCAAAGAACTAGATTTACCTGAACCTCTTTAGCAACCTTATTGTGGAAGGATACATTTTGTTTCACTTTGTTTTTCTTTTCTATCTTCAGAAGCTCCAAGTTTAACAATGAATCAAAATACAGTACAGTAAAACCCTGGTTTGAGAGTAACTTGGTTTGAGAGCGTTTTGCGAGACTAGCAACATTTTTAAATACATTTTGACTCGATATACAAGCGATGTCTTGATATACAAGTAGCGTCATGTCACAACAGGGTATAAAAGAGAAGAGAGGAAGCCTCTAATGCCGCGTACACACGGTCGGAATTCTCGTCGGAAAAAGCTCTGATGGTTTTCCCATCGGAATTCCGGTGGAATTTCGCTCAAACTGTCTTGCCTACACACGGCCACACCAAATTCCGATGGTCAATAACACCGCGGCATACAACACGTTCGACTGCACTATAAAAGGGAAGTTTAATGCTTCCGAGCATGCGTCGAATTGTTTCCGAGCATGCGTCGGAATTTTGTGTGTCGGAATTGCATACACACGATCGTAAAATCCGATAGAAAGGTTTTCCGTCGGAAAAGTTAAGAACAGGTTCTCAATCCAAAGTCCGTCGGAAATTCTGACAGAAAAAGACCGATGGGCATACACACGGTCGGAAAATCCGATGAAAAGCTCCCATCGGACTGTTTCCATCGGAAATTCCGACCGTGTGTACGCGGCATAAGTGTAGAAATATGGTTACATTTAATGAAGGAACAACATTTAGCAACATATTGCTACACTTATGCCGCGTACACACGATCGCACATTCCGACAACAAAATCCATGGGATTTCCGGCGGATGTTGGCTCAAACTTGTCTTGCATACACACGGTCACACAAAGTTGGTCGGAAATTCCGAACGTCAAGAACGCGGTGACATACAACGCGTATGAAGTTCAATAGCCAGTGCTGCTCTTCTGCTTGATTCGGAGCATGCGCGGCACTTTGTGCGTCGGAATTGTCTTCACACGATCAGAATTTTGTTGTCGGAAAATTTGAGAACCAGATCTCAAATTTTGTGCGACGAAAATTCCCATGGAAACTGTCCGATGGAGCCTACACCCGGTCGGAATTTCCAACAACAAGCTCCGATCGCACATTTGCCGTCGGAAAGTCCGACCGTGTGTACGCGGCATTAGAGGCGCCTCTCTTCTCTTTTATACTCTGTAGAATCTGCTGCATTTTTCTTCTAATCCCCTTGTGGAGGCTTCCATTTCTGGATGGACATTTTATGGTTACACAACCTGGTCACATTGCTATAATCTTTTTTATATGGACTCTAAACTGAAGGACTAATGCTGCGAACCCACGATCGGAATTATCGTCGGAAAAAGCTCTGATGGTTTTCCCGATGGAATTCCGACGGAATTCCGCTCAAACTGTCTTGCCTACACACGGTCACGCCAAATTTCGACCGTCAAGAACGCGGTGACATAAAACACTACGACGAGCTGAGAAAAAATTAAGTTCAATGCTTCCGAGAACGGGTTGAATTGTTTCCGAGCATGTGTAGGAATTTTTTACGTTGGAAATTTCTACAGACGATCGGAATTTCCGATAGAAACCTTTTCCGTCGGAAAAATTGAGAACATGCTCTCAAATTTTTGCTGGCGGGAATTCGGCCAGCAAAATTCCGATGGAGCCTACTACACGGTCGCATTTTCCGATGAAAAGCTCTCATCGGTCTTTTGCTGGCCGAAATTACGATTGTGTGTAGGCGGCATTATGAATAAATGATTGTGAAACGAATCATCTGAGTTTCTATTATTTCTTATGGGGAAATTTGCTTTGATATACAAGTGTTTTGGATTACAAGCATGTTTCCGGGAAACGAATTCTGCTCGCAATCCAAGGTTTTATTGTACACGGATACATTTATTTTTATTTTTACATCAGGAACTCTTTCACATTATCCTCGGGTCATCACAATGTCTGTGATTGCTACATAAATCATGACCAGTGTAGCCTAGATAATACCCCCCAGGCTGTTATCACCATATAATACCCCTTACTTAACCTTTAAATAAGAGACCACACCATCTTGTGGAGTAAATGGCCGCAACGGCCTTTTATTAAACGTAAACTCCAATTAAACTCAGATATAAATACCGATATAAATACCGATACCTATAACACATATAAACACATAAACCATCAGTTACACCCTGTTTGTTGGTCAGTGACGGAGCTAAGTACAAACGTACATATAATTCTCGATATATATATATATATGTAACCACCAGGGGGCACTGCGGGATTGACCGTAACCAACTGGCCTCCACCTGTACCGCCCGGAGACAAACACCTTTCCCACAGTGCACAAGGAGTAATCATCAAATAAATTTGATGTACTACACCGGAGGGGCCATCTAATGATGAGCCCCCCACAGGAGGGGCCATCTAATGATGAGCCCCCCACCCACCGGAGGGGCCATCTAATGATGAGCCCCCCACACACCGGAGGGGCCATCTAATGATGAGCCCCCCACACACCGGAGGGGCCATCTAATGATGAGCCCCCCACACACTTACCACCTCCATAACTGCTACCGTCACTGACCAAACAAACAAACACCGCCAACTCCTTTCTGTCCTGATGCCAACGCCGTTCCTGCACCTGAAATGACAACAAGAACATTAACACCTCCAAAACTCTCGCCTTACATTAGGGAGGGTGGGTGGGAAAACTGCCTCCTCTTGTGCTGCCACCTTCCTGACTGAATCTTTTTGTCCCGCCCCCTCTACATATACAGCCACTCCCCCCCGCTGCTTACAGGGCCAGCCCTGCCTGGCCACACCCTTTTCCATCCTTCCCTGTGTGTCACTAGACACACTGTCATGTCCGGCCCTCTACTACCATTTCCCTGCGGTCCATTCTCGTTCCGGCCCTCTCTTTCTCCTCCTTATGCCGCGTACACGTGGTCGGAATTTCCGATGGAAACAGTCCGATGGGAGCTTTTCATTGGATTTTCCGACCGTGTGTACGCCCATCGGTCTTTTTCTGTCGGAATTTCCGACGGACTTTGGATTGAGAACCTGTTCTTTATTTTTCCGATGGAAAACCTTTTCTATCGGATTTTCCGATCGTGTGTATGCAATTTCCGACACGCAAAATTCCGACGCATGCTCGGAAACAATTCGACGCATGCTCGGAAGCATTAAACTTCCCTTTTATAGTGCAGTCAAACGTTTTTTAAGGCGTGGTGTTATTGACCGTCGGAATTTGGTGTGACCGTGTGTAGGCAACACAGTTTGAGAGAAATTCCGTCGGAATTCCGACAGGAAAACCATCAGAGCTTTTTCCGACGAGAATTACGACCGTGTGTTCGCGGCATTAGAAGACTAAAAAAAAAAAAGATGTCTATTGCCCCATACACACGGTCGGATTTTCCGACGGAAAATGTTCTATCGGACAATGTTGGCGGAAATTCCGACCGGACTTTTTCCGTCGGACAAAGTTTTATCTCCTGCTCTCAAATTTTCCGACAACAAAGTCCTATCGGACTTTTTCCGATCGTGTGCAGCGAATTCCGACGGACAAAGTGCCACGCATGCTCAGATCACATTACAAGACCAAAGCTATTGGCTACTAGCCTCTACGTCAGGGGTCTCAAACAGGCGGCCCTCCAGCTGTTGCAAAAATACAAGTCCCATGAGGCATTGCAAGGCTGACAGTTACAAGCATGACTCCCACAGACAGAGGTATGATGGGACTTGTAGTTTTGCAACAGCTGGAGGGCCACCATTTTGAGACCCCTGCTCTACATAGTCCTGTCGTACGCAACTAACGTCACCACGTTCAGGATGATCAGATTTTCCGATAACTTTGTCCGACCATGTGTATGCAACACCAGTGTCGGACAAAATCCGTCGGAAAAAATCCGACTGATTTTGTGGTCGGAATTTCCGACCGTGTGTACGGGGCAAGAGGACTTGTGTGTGCCAAAATACCGATGTTTATACTCCATAACCCTGCGCACCCGTGTCAACGCCGTTTCAATTAGGCATGCTCCTCAAACTATGCACCAAATTAATTGCCGAGGTATTGGCCAAGTGGATGCAAAAAAAAAATGTGATTCCTATTTTTTTTTCTCCCTCAATCAGTACAAAACCCTTTCATTCTTCTATCATTCCTTTTTTTTTTTTTTTTTATTAGGAAAGCACTAGCAGCCAGACGGTAGCTGTGTCTTTTGGCAAGCGACGTAATTTAATAAAGCATCACCTTTCAAAGTCCAAAAAAAAAAGTACATCTCGGGCAATGGTAACATCACCTCAGCACGAAATATATTCCACTCCTAGGTTTGTGTTTTTTGGACAAACCTAGCTTAGGGTGGTTGTTATCCCAAGACCGTGCCACCAGCGTCGGAATTAATAATGTAAACCCAAGGTCCCCGGCTTGATTGACAACCTCGATTCTCCTAATACCCCTCGGTGGCTCCTTTATCGCCGGTCACAAGTTAAGATTTATTTTGACAAGTTTTGTTGGGAAAAGAGGCTGCGATCTTTATTGAGGGATATCATACGGTGGAATATCTGGGATAGATTAGGAAGAGTTGAAGGAAAAAAAATCTACTAGACTTTAAAAAATTCCAGGGTGGTTGTAGGGAAAGGGAAGGGGGGGGGTAGGTCTTGGTTTTAATTAAGCGGTTATGTTCCTTAATGGGAAGTAGCTGTGCCTTTGTTCTCGCAGACAGTAACAAAGTATGGAATGTAAACACGCGAATTAAGGTAGGGACGATCGCCCCCCACTTCATTTACTCAACGTGACGGCTTCGGTTACACCAGTTCATGAGTGAAATATTAGCTGGAATTCCTGATTAAACTTGGGGGGAATCAGGTGTGTAACCAACGCAGCATCTTTTACGGGGGCCGAGTTTGATCATGGATTTCCTGCTACAACGCTGTAGCCCCCCTTTCGCTGTGATGGTTTAGGAAGAAGCAGGAATTCGTTGCCAGGAGATGGACCATGTCGGAGGGGGGGGGGCCTGGAGAGCTTCCAGATGGAGCTACCAGTGGAAGGCCTTCGTAGAGGAGGTGACTAACCAAGACAGCGATATAAGTAGATTGTTGATGCTTCTTAATTTGAACGGGAAATCTTTTAAATGGCCCTAGGAATAAATATAAAATTAGGCGGCATCCGAATACGCCAGGGGAGGCAGAACCCAGCGCCATTCAAAGTAGCAATTACACATCTGGTAATCACGAAAAACCGGGTCGCTTTAATTGATTGCTTAATCAGGCTCATAAGAAGAGGATCTTCTTGACACTGGGTCTCCATGATGGTCCATTTGATGGCCAAAATTGGGCCCTCATCCCATAATCTCCCGGTAAGAACTTTCGTGTATACAGGATTGTCGGCGTAATTTACGGGCAAGTGGGGGATTTATTTGCAATAAAAGAAAAGCCTTGGAGTTAAAAAGTCATCACATTTTAGCCAGGCGCTGGATATGGTATAATGGAAGGCAAACTAACTTTAAGAGGTGGCTTACTGAAAGCCATGAAAAAAAAAAACTGCTAGGCCGGGTATATTCGTCTTGTAATTGAATGCATATAACTTATGGCAACAATGTCTAGAAGTCGCCCTTGTATTGAGTTGGAGGGCCATTTAGTTGAATGGTTGGAGAGGCAGATTTACGTTATAAATGGATCCCAACTGCAGCCAGGGGCGGACTGACAACTCATGGGGCCCCGGGCAATAGGAGATTATGGGGCCCATGGGCGTCCGCAGGTAGGGGCAAGGGGGGTCAATTGCCCCCCCCCTGGAATCAGGGATCGGATCTTAAATTCAGCACAGTTGTGTCTCTGTCGAGATGCCGCACCCGGGTGCCACCCACCAGTGGGGTGACACCATTAAGGTGCTGTCAAGTGTAGTGTGACTTTGGGCTCTTTTCCCTGCTCAGTCCAGCAGAGAACTTGGCGGTGCTGTGACGGAAGAATGGCGAGCTGCGGGCTATCAGAGGTTTCCCCCGCTCGCCCCACCCATTCTTCTGTCAGGGAGAAGAGACGGCGGCTCTCACCAGGTTCCCCACCCAGCTTCCTGCCCTTTCCATTCCTTCCCTATTGGCCATAACTGAGGGCCAATCAAAGGCGACTAGGAGAGGCAAGCTTCATGGGACAGGTAGTCCCAAAAGATTGGCGGCTCCATTTTCCACAGGGAGGAGGCTACAGCTCGATCAAGAGAGAGATTGAGAGACTGCAGCCTGGAAAGAAGCTGAGGGAGAGAGTGCTACAGGACGAGGAGTGTGCTGGGCGGAAGCCAGAGAGAGAGCCTGCCAGGGCCACAAAAGAGAGACATGCTGTCCAGCACCACCAGAGAGAGAGCCACACTGGCCAGCACCACCAGAGAGAGAAAGACTGAGCCACTACCAGGGTACAGACGTGCTACACTACTGACCAGAGTCGCCCCCGGGGAACCCAGAGTGAACGATCGTCCAGCCGGAGTGATCACTGCTGTAGTTTCTCTGGGTCTGGTAAGAGAGCCTGTTGGCCATTACCCATTACTTATCCTAGGGACTGTAATACGTCTGCAGACTCTGACCATAATAATGTGATAATGACATTGTCGAAAAGGGGCGGTGCATGGGTGACCCTAAAATTATGCCCCCCCCTGAAAAAAGTTCTGCGGACGCCCATGATGGGGCCCCCAGGCAATCAGAGATTATGGGGCCACACAGTATAAACACGCACAGTATACAATCACACAGTATACACAGACATGTTTCTATTGGCTGAGAAGGTACTGGAGAGGTGGGGCAGGTATAATCTCTGGATTTTTAGACCAAAAGGATGTCGGTAAGGGACATTTGCGAGACATATGTAAAAAAAACACAGATTTTTACATACTGTCCCTGGTTTTACTGAGGCTGGCAACCCTGATGGGGCCCCCTAGGGGCCCAGGGCCCTCGGGCAGTGACCGAGTGGCCGAATGGTCAGTCCGCCCCTGACTGTAGCCATTTTTTATTTATTTTTTGTATTAAAGAATATCAGCTGCACTCCGCTTTTAGCTTCTCCTACCGTATATATTAATAGTCAACAAGTTGACTGCATAGAATGTCTCCACTCGAGAACCAACCTTCCTTGACTTGGTTACATTTGTGAACAAATTAGGAGTGGTGAAATGCACGAAGAAAGGTTGATTCTTGGGTAAAAGGAGCTAAGTGTTGAATACGGATGATATTCTTTAATTTTCCTAAAGGAAAGTGGAGATGTACTATAATGGGTAGAATAGAGGTTTGGGAGTCTGGTCCCCGACCAAGACCCACCAAAAAGGAGGAGCATTTGGACTATCTCGGTACAGGTTAACGTTTGTATACAAATGAATATATAAACAAACATTAAAATTTGAACAATTATTTATTAATACAAAAAAGAACAATAAATTTCTAAAATTACAGATGGTGTGGTATTTCAACTAGTTTCGTGAGCGCTTCATCAGGAAATACAAGGAATACCTCTGATAAATATATAAAACATTCCATAATATGCTAACAATAATATTGCCATAAACATTACAGTTCAGGTGTTATTTAGGGGATTAGGGGTAAGAGAGAGGATCAACATAGGCAGCTGCTTACCCAAACACCAGTGCCATCAAGGCACAGAGGCTTAGTGGGTCTTGGTTGGGGACCAGACTCCCAAACCTCTATTCTATTTGTAGCGGTGACACTTTTGCAAGGTGTCCTCTATGTGTAAATTTAGTTATTTTTCTCTCAGAGTTAATTGTGTAGGTTAGCTTTGGCATCAGTTTGGCTGGGCTGTGCTAGGGTTCTGCCTGGTCATGTGTACAGTTAGGTGCACATGACAGGTTCAGAACCAATGCCTGGTTGGATGTTTTGGGTATCAACATTCCCCAGAGCCAATCAGTGGGTGCGTTTGGCCCCGCTGAGGAGTCTGGGGAAGGGTACTTAAGATGCTGGAGTCACGTGTTCGTTCGGCCAGAGTGGCCTGTTCCTGGATCCGGACCGGACCAGAGTAGCCCCGGGAGGGGCCCTGGTCACGGGAGCGTGTGCCGCCCCGCAACATGGTCAGTTTGACTAGCCCCACAGACCGGCTTGGTCTGGGGCAGGGATCCGTCTGTTCCCAAGTCTCGGAATCGGCTGGTCCAAGGCGCAGTAACTGAGGGAGGATTCAAGGCGTCCGGGTGCGCTCTCAACTTGGAGGTACATCGCAGCTCGTGTAAGCGACCGGGGGAGTTTATTCCAACGGGAAAACCGGACATGTGTACAGGGCATTAAAGTGTCCACCAAACTTTTCTGATCCAAGCCCTGTGACGCAGTGGGAGATAACCGATGTGTGTAATCCAGGCACTGGTGATTCTGTATTTGATGGGCACAGTGAGTCTGCATTGATGGGCACAGTGAGGCTGCATTGATGGGCACAGTGAGGCTGCATTTGATAGACACAGTGAGGCTGTATTTGATGGGCACAGTGAGGCTGCATTTGATGGGCACAGTGAGGCTGTATTTGATGGGCAAAGTGAGGCTGCATTTGATGGGCACAGTGAGGCTGCATTTGATGGGCACAGTGAGGCTGCATTTAATGAGCACAGTGAGGCTGTATTTGATGGGCACAGTGAGGCTGCATTTAATGAGCACAGTGAGGCTGTATTTGATGGGCACAGTGAGGCTGCATTGATGGGCACAGTGAGGCTGCATTTGATGGGCACAGTGAGGCTGCATTTGATGGGCACAGTGAGGCTATATTTGATGGGCACAATGAGGCTGCATTGATGGGCACAGTGAGGCTGCATTGATGGGCACAGTGAGGCTGCATTTGATAGACACAGTGAGGCTGTATTTGATGGGCACAGTGTGGCTGCATTTAATGAGCACAGTGAGGCTGTATTTGATGGGCACAATGATGCTGCATTGATGGGCATAGTGAGGCTGCATTTGATGGGCACAGTGAGGCTGCATTTGATGGGCACTGATGAGGCTACATTTGATGGGCACTAATAAGCTGCATTTGGTGGGCACTGATAAGCTGCATTTGGTGGGCACTGAGAAGGCTGCATTTGATGGGCACTGGTAGGCTACATTTGGTTGGCACTGGTGAGGCTGCATTTGATGGGCACTAGTAGGCTGCATTTGATGGGCATTAGTAGGCTGTGGAAGGTGCCCTCCCCACATTCCCAGAGCTCCTGAGGTCCCCCTTGATGATTGCTCCATTTTTACCACTTTTAATTGGTATTTGCTCTTATATAGATCTCAGATATGAAAGCCCTATGTGCTTTCATATCTGTCTTATTTATATGTAGCACCCTACAGTGCTAGGATCTCCCTGCCTCTGCTTTATCCGTCCTGCAGACCTGTGATTCCTCCACCTTTTTTGCAGGTTTTGGAATATTCCCCCACCAGTCATCATGGTTGGGGGAAGCTCCGACATCGGGGGATTAAAGCCTTACCTATACCAGGATAGTTGTCTCTACAAAGAGACACAATACAGAACAGGGTATGGCTTCAGGAAGACCACAGCCAATTCGGGATGGGCCCGGTGTTCGATTCGAACCCATGTTCGAATCGAACATTGGCCGTTCGACCGCTCGTCGAAACCAGAACTCTCAGGACCGTTTGCATCAAATTCGTGTGATGCGAATGGTCCACAATGCACTGCGCCAGTCGCAGTGCATTGCTGGCTGATGATTGGCCAAGCATGCACTGTGACAGTGCCTGTTTCTTGCATTAATGGGGACTCCTGCCCTGTCAGTGCTTGGCCAATCATAGAGCCAGCGGCAAGGAGAGCAATAATTGGCCACAGGCAGGATGGCTGTGGCCAATTCTAGCTCAGGGGGTTTAGTACACGCCCCACACTATATAAGGCCGCCGCGCCAGCTGCCTCATGTAGTGTGTTCTGGCGTTAGGAACAGTGTCTGCTTGTGCATTATCTGCTTTATCTGCATTATCTGCTTTATCTGCATTATCTGCTTGTGGATTCTGGGGATTAGTGTAGGGAAAGAGGAAAAATAGGCAGGGATAGTTTATTCTTCTCAGTGCTGTTCTCAATCTCTACCAATCCAGCCATCTGCAGGAGTAGTTAGTGTGTGTGTGCGTGCTGAGTATAGCACAGCAGCAGCACACTAAACCACATTACCCTGTATCTGCCCTGTTGTCATCTAAGGCAGCCATCTGCAGGAGTTAGTGTGTGTGAAAGTGAGGTGAAATGTTCTGAACAGGTGCACAGACAGCAAAACAAATGTTACAGGGGTGATAACCCTTCCCTATGTTCTCCAAAAAGCTTTTTTGGATGGAGCTACACTTAAAAATGTACCTGTTCAAAATTACAAACAGATTCTACTTAAGAACAAACCTACAGTCCCTGTCTTGTTTGCACCGCCTGTATACTGCTGTTCAGAGTATATAGGGTTGTAGGTATAGGGTTTTATTTTGGGTGTGGGGTTCCCCTTAATATCCATACAAGACCCAAAGGTCTGGGCTGGGGTAGGGGGGGGGGGGGAGATGGGGTAGCCATGCCATTTTTCTCAAATATTTTCATCCATATTGCCAGGACAAGACATGACATTAAAGCCGCAAGCAGTTTTAAATGGCTTCTTTTTTTGCTTTACAAATGTCATTTTGTGCAGGGACAGTTCTAAACACGGGAAACACATGCCACTTCACAGGCATACTTTACACACCCCCCAGGTACCATATTTAAAGGTATGTTCACTTTATGCATCATTAAAATGACTGCTCCCGAAAAAACTTCAGTTTTTAAAAGTTCTTTTGCATTGATACATGTCCCCTGAGGCAGGACCCGGGTCCCCAAACCTGTTTTATGACATTAACATGCATATTGGCCGTTATAATTAGCACTTTAGATTTCGAACATTCGCGTCCATTGTAACTAATAGGGTTCGAACGTTCGAGCAAACTTTCGGTCCGTTCGCAGGTTCCGGTGCGAACCGAACCCGGGGGTGTTCGGCTCATCCCTACAGCCAATACTGGTGACCAGTCCCTTGCCCTCTGCCTATCTTTTTGTGGTAAATTTCAGGTCCTCTTTACTGGGCAGATGACTAAACCTGAACATTGAGACCTCCATACACATGCCATCTATTATTTTCCTTTATGTTTTATTTCTGATCTCTACATGACTACTCTTGGGATACCGAAGCGCCACCTAAGTACTTAGAAAGAGGCTTTTACCAGGTCCGGAAGACAAGCATTTTTTTTTTTTCCATGTGCCTGTTTCTTGCATTAATGGGGCACTCAGACTCCGGCCCTGTCAGTCTGACACCTTCAATGTGCCCAAGAAAAAGCCACAGTAAAAATAAACAACAAATATTTAGGCATCCATCAATCCCTGTACAGAATCATTTTTTAATGGAGAAAATGAAGGTCCAAAGCAAACACGGTTGCCAGACAGACCTCCCTAATTATTAGCAAAAGAAGAAAAAAAGGATGAAGAAAAAAAAAAATGAAGCTTGACTTTGGTTGCTTGTTCTGGGTGCAGGGCGGAGAGCGAGGAAATACGTCTTTAATCGCTCTTTTTAAGGAAGGAGACGTCCAAAGGATCTCTCGACGGGAACAGAAAACACAGTCCTAAACGTTTAGTGAAAATAGTTATGACAAGTAAAAGAAAAACTGCAGACGGGACCCAAAACTCCGGTAACAGTGACAAACCTAACGTAATGGATTTGCTCCGCTAATGATAAATACGGCCCCAGGAAACAGAGTGCCGGGCAGATTTATGGCCTTCGGAGAGACACAATATCAATGTGATTCGGTTACAATCCACTTTTATATTGTGGAGCGCAGGTCATCAACTCAACTGTTTACCCAAATGCGGGGGCCAGATTAACGTAGGGGGCTAATAGAGCTGCAGCTCCAAGACCCTACTTTAATATAGGCTAGACATGTGCACAACAAAAAAATTCGTTTTTTTTCGTTTCGCGTTTTTTCGTTTCCATCGATTCGTAACGATTCGTACATTCGTAAGTCGCCGGTGTTCGTATTCGTAACAATTCGTACATTCGTAAGAGTTATTTTTTCGTTTTTTCGTTAGTTTAATTTTCGGACGCATTCGTATTTTTTTCGTACATTCGTAACATTCGTAGATTCGTAATCGGAGCATAATTCATAATTTTATGTAATGTGTATGCTATTATTACATTTTAATAATTTACGAATGGAAAAAAAAAGTTACGAATGGAAAAAAAGTTACGAATGTATGAATTTTTTTGTTCAATAGAGATACGGAAATTGCAAATCGAAAAAAATAAAAAATAAATTTACGAATCGAAAAAAAAAGTTACGAATCGAAAAAAAAAAAAAAAAATTACGAATCGAAAAAAAAAAAGTTACGAATCGGAAAAAAAAAGTTACGAATGTACGAATTTTTTTGTTCAATAGAGAAACGGAAATTGCAAATCGAAAAAAAAATAAATAAATTTACGAATCGAAAAAAAAAGTTACAAATCGAAAAAAAAAAGTTACAAATGTACGAATTTTTTTGTTCAATCCATTCGAAGCACGTTAAGCAACACCATTGTAAGGGACATGGAAAATTACCAATTCAACAAAAAAAAAAAGTTACGAATGTACGAATTTTTTCGTTCGTTTTCGTTTTTCGGATTTTCTTCATTAGTACATTCGTTGTTTCTAATTAGTTTTTTCGGATTTTCGTTGTTTTTCGGATTCGTTCAATTCGAATGATTCGTTATTCGGATTCGTACGATTCGTTCATTCGTACGAAAACGAACGAATGAAAATAACGAAAAAAAACGAAAAAAAAAAAAAACGAAACGAATTGCACATATCTAATATAGGCCCAGCCTCCCAAAAAAAAAGAACATGCCCAGGGTTGCCAACCATTATGCCCCGTACACACGGTCGGAAATTCCGACCACAAAATCCGTCAGATTTTTTCAGACGGATTTTGTCCGACACTGGTGTTGCATACACACGGTCGGACAAAGTTGTCGGAAAATCCGATCATCCTGAATGTGGTGACGTTCGTTGCCTACGACGGGACTACGTAGAGGCTAGTAGCCAATAGCTTTGGTCTTGTAATGTGATCTGAGCATGCGTGGCACTTTGTCCGTCGGAATTCGCTACACACGATCGGAAAAAGTCCGATAGGACTTTGTTGTCGGAAAATTTGAGAGCAGGAGATAAAACTTTGTCCGTCGGAAAATCCGACGGAAAAAGTCAGATGGAGCCCACACACGGTCGGAATTTCCGACAACATTTTCCGATAGGACATTTTCCGTCGGAAAATCCGACCGTGTGTACGGGGCATTAGACATGTGCAATTCGTTTCGTTTTTTTTTTTTTTTCGTTTTTCGTTAAAATTCGTTATATTCGTTCATTCGTTATCGTACGAATGAACGAACGATTCGCTAAAAATTTTAACGAATGTTCGAATCGAACGAATCCGAAAAACAACGAAAATCCGAAAATAACCAAATTAGAAACAACTAAACTACGAAAGAAGAAAATCCGAAAAACTAAAACAGGAACAACGAAAATGAAAATGAACGAAAAAATTCTTTCATTCGTAACTTTTTATTTGTTGAGTTGGTAATTTTCTGTGTCCCTTACAATGGCGCTGCTTAACGTGCTTCGAATGGATTGAACGAAAAAATTCGTACATTCGTAACTTTTTTTTTTTTTTTTTTTGCGATTCGTAATTTTCCGTGTCTCTTACAATGGCGCTGCTTAACGTGCTTCGAATGGATTGAACAAAAAAATTCGTACATTCATAACTTTTTTTTTCCGATTTGTAATTTTCCGTGTCTCTTAAAATGTAATAATAGCATACACATTACATAACATTATGAATTATGCTCCGATTACGAATCTACGAAAACAATGTTACGAAAGTACGAATAAATCAATCTAACGAAAGTACGAATGTAACTAAATCTACGGAAATACGAATGCGTCCGAATTTCGAATAAACGAAAATTAAACTAACGGAAAAAACGAATCAACGAAAAAATAACTCTTACGAAAATACGAATCGTTACGAATACGAACACCGACGACTTACGAATTTACGAATCGTTACGAATCAACGGAAACGAAAGAAACAAAACGAAAATAAATATTTTTTTCTATTGTGCACATGTCTACCAACCATCCATAAATTTATGAAAAGTTTGTAAAAAAAAAAAAAACTCTGATGCAAGGGAAGCTACATTGTATGGGCCTGACAGTGGGGGGTAGTCACCGGGATTGTGTATAAAACTGGGGGGCAGTGGCCTGAGTTTGCTTCCACACACCCCTGGTATTGGTGCCCCCCTGGGCACGCCCACAATGTACATTACATTGTCAAAAATATTTGGACGCCTGCCCTTACACGCACATGAACTTTAATGGCATCCCAGTCTTAGCCCCCGTACACAGGGTTGGAATTTCCGACGGAAAATGTCCTATCGGACCATTTTGTCGGAAAATCCGACCGTGTGTGGGCGCCATCGGACTTTTTCCGTCGGAAAAAAATTTGAGATCCTGCTCTCAAATTTTCCGACAACAAAGTCCGATCGGACTTTTTCCGATCGTGTGTAGCGAATTCCGACGGACAAAGTGCCACGCATGCTCAGATCAAATTACAAGACCAAAGCTATTGGCTACTAGCCTCTACGTAGTTCTGTCGTACGCAACGAACGTCACCACGTTCAGAATGATCGGATTTTCCGACACCTTTGTCCGACCGTGTGTATGCAACACCAGTGTCGGACAAAATCCATCGGAAAAAATCTGACGGATTTTGTTGTCCGATCGGACCATGTTGTTGGAAAATCCGCCCGTGTGTGGGCTCAATCGGACTTTTTCCATCTGAATTTCCGACGGAAAAAATCCTGAGATCCTGCTCTCAAATTTTCCGACAACGAAATCCGAACGGACTTTTTCCAATCGTGTGTAGAGAATTCAGACGGACAAAGTGCCACGCATGCTCAGATCACATTACAAGACCAAAGCTATTGGCTACTAGCCTCTACGTAGTTCCATCGTACGCAACGAACGTCACCACGTTCAGGATGATCGGATTTTCCGACAACTTTGTCCGACCGTGTGTATGCAACACCAGTGTCGGACAAAATCCATCGGAAAAAATCCGACGGATTTTGTGGTCGGAGTTTCCGACCGTGTGTACGGGGGCATGAGTCCGTAGGGTTCAATATTGAGTTGGCCCACCCTTTGCAGCTATAACAGCTTTAATTCTTCTGGGAAGGCCGTCCACAAGGTTTAGGAGGGTGTCTATGGGAATGTTTGACAGTTCTTCCAGAAGCGCATTTTTTAGGACGAGAAGGCCTGGCTCGCAGTCTCCGCTTCGCAATGGTTTTCCTATTGGGTTGAGGTCAGGCCAGTCAAGTTTCTCACCCCAATCCTTACTCATCCATGTCTTTATGGTCCTTGCATGTTGGAACAGGAAGGGGCCGTCCCCAAACTGTTCCTACAAAGTTGGGAGCATGAAATTGTCCAAAATGTCTTGGTATTTTGGTGCCTTAAGCCCCCGTACACACGGTCGGAAATTCCGACCACAAAATCCGTCGGATAATTTCCGAAGGATTTTGTCCGAAACTGGTGTTGCATACACACAGTCGGACAAAGTTGTCGGAAAATCTGATCGTTCCGAACGTGGTGACATTCGTTGCGTACGACGGAACTACATAGAGGCTAGTAGCCAATAGCTTTGGTCTCGTAATTTGATCTGAGCATGCGTGGCACTTTGTCCATTGGAATTCCATACACACGATCGGAAAAAGTACAATCGGTTTGTGTTGTCTGAAAATTTGAGATCCAGCTCTCAAATTTTTTTCGTCGGAAATTCCGACAGAAAAATCCCGCTAGAGGCCACACACGATCGGATTTTCCAACAACATAATCCGATCTGACTTTTTCCATCGGAATATCCGACCGTGTGTACGGGGAATAAGAGTTCCCTTCACTGGAACTAAGGGGCCAAGCCCAACTCCTGAAAAACAACCTGTGACAGACCTAGCCGGGACACAGGCTTTTTGAGAGGACTAAATGCGAGCCTCCTGCCAACCGATTATGGGCCCTGGATTTTAAGGGGCACAGGGTGAAGGAGAACCCCAACCATCAATAATCTTTGCTAGTCAGATTCAATGCTGTATATATGTGTATATATAATGTGTGTTGTCTCATGCTGTTGGGACACACACTGTCAGATGCTAGTGTCATGAACTCAAGATGTTAATTGAGAGAGCTGATCACATTGTCCTCTGTACAATGTAGTAGACGGTCCATCTGTTACTGGTGGTCTCCTGCTATTGTGATAAAATGTCTTGTGGTTGTAATTATGATAATGTATAATCTACTGTGTCTGGCTCGGTGACAACAAGTCTGACCTGTAGTGAAATCCTGATGGGCACAGAGTCACATCGGCTGCTTAAAGGGAGGGATTAGTTAATTAGCTAATGTTAATTTGTTACAGGTGTATTGTTAGAGTAATATAAGCAGGAGGGGGGATCTACTGTATATAAATACTTGTCATTTTGGTTCTAATAAAACAGTCCATGTTGAGCAGCTAAGCAAGTGTCGTCTCGTTTGGTGCTTGGGAGCGGTTGGAATATCTGAGATCCGTATCCAGACTGAAATGAAGTAGTATATGACGAAAGCACTCAAGAGGAGTGTGAGAGCGTTTCGTCACACAACCCCCACACCATAATCCCCCCTCCACCAAATGATTCAGGCGAGTGCACAAAGCACATGACGTGACATTGGCAGCGGGCCGGTATAGCGATTGGTCATCACTAGCGGGTCACAGATTGCGCCAGAGCGCAGCCCGTTCTTGGGAAGACGTCATATCAAATCCTCCCGGAGAAATAGGGCTAAAAATAAAAAAAATTGAAAAGTGTAAAATAAATAAGAAAGTAATAAATAATATTAAAAATAATAAATAGGAAAAATAAATAAATAATGACAGTTTGTTACAGGTTTAAATGTATATTCATGGCATGCATGGTGGCAGTTTGCCGTCACAACTTGTTAAGCGCACACCTGCTCTTTACACTCACTTTACAAAAGAATTAAAAAAATAATACTTTTTTACCATTTACAGCCAAGCTGTAGACCATGATGGTGCCAACTGGCTACTCCACACGGGGTAACCTCACACAGAACGTAGGGGGCCTCCTGGGAATTATCCGTAAGCCATTGTTCCCTGGAACGTTCCAGAGGGATCTGTGAATACAGAGCTCTGAAACGCATTGATATTTGGCAGCGGAGCTCCAGCCGAAGTGAAGTCTGCGCCCAGCACATTATAGCTTGTAACGAGAGCGGAATCAGCCAACTCCATCCTAATCCCAACAAGTGTCTTTGGCCCAACGAGGCCTTAAACGACTTCTCCATGTGTGCGCCGCCAGAGCCCTTCCACTGTGCCGGAATATGTTTTCAATAACTCTTTAAGAGGTGTGATTCCTTTTAGCCGGCGCCAAAGCCTACAAAATTGGACAGCTGGGATCCAGCGAGGGTGTATGTGTGTCTGTCTCACCGCCGCTGTCTTGGCTACTGTCACCTGACGCACGTGAGAACGACACGCTCGCGTTTTAAAACAGAGCGCTTTCATCTCTCTTCCCCCCTCGAGTATATAAAATAAATTTTTCACATGCAGCAAAAAAATATATAAAATAAAATGAGCCGTCGACCTCTTTTGTTTTATTGGAGGGCAGCATGGGGGCTAAGTGGTTGCCTTGCGGCGCTGAGGTCTTCGGTTAATTTCTGGCTGGGGTTTCCATCTGTGTTGGGATTTTTTTTTTTTTTGGGTTCTTTCCAAAAAACATAGGAGAGGTTTATCATTGGCTTCCTCCCTGATTGGCTGTACTGTATGTCTGTATCCCCTGACACAGGGCTGGTGCAAGGATTTTTGACACCCTAGGCAAAGCCTCATTTTTCTGCCCCCCCCCCCCCCCCGGCTCCATCCCTGCCCCCCCCCCCTTTTCCCCTGCCCATGTATACCCCACTTTTTTAATAAGGTGTCCAAATGCAGCCCACCAACGCCCACCAATGCAGCTTCACCAGTGCCCATCAAATGCAACCTCACCAGCGCCCATCAATGCAGCCTCATTAGTGCCCATCAAATGCAGCCTCACTAGCGCCCATCAAATGCAGTCTCACCTGTGCCCATCAAATACAGCCTCACCAGTGCCCATCAAATGCAGCCTCACCAGCGCCCATCAATGCAACCCTTTACCAGCGCCCATCAATGCAGCTTCACTAGGTTTTTGACACCATAGGCAAATCGTTATTTTACCGCCCCCTTTCCCCTGACCCCACCCCCTTTCCCTGCCCATGTATACCCCACCTTTTTAATGAAGTGCCCAAATGCAGCCCACCAGCGCCCATCAAATGCAGCCTCACCAGCGGCCATTAAATGCAGCCTCACCAGCGCCCATTAATGCAGCCTCACCAGCGCCCATCAATGAAACCCTTTACCAGCGTCCATCAAATGCAGCTTAACCAGTGCTCACCAAATGTAGCTTCACCAGCACCCATAAAATGCAGCCTCATTAGCGCCCATCAATGCAGCCTCACCAGCGCCCATCAAATGCAGCCTCACCAGCACCCATATAATGCAGCCTCACCAGCGCCCATCAACGCAGCCTCACTAGCGCCCATCAAATGCAGTCTCACCTGTGCCCATCAAATACAGCCTCACCAGTGCCCATCAAATGCAGCCTCACCAGCGCCCATCAATGCAACCCTTTACCAGCGCCCATCAATGCAGCTTCACTAGGTTTTTGACACCATAGGCAAATCGTTATTTTACCGCCCCCTTTCCCCTGACCCCACCCCCTTTCCCCTGCCCATGTATACCCCACCTTTTTAATGAAGTGCCCAAATGCAGCCCACCAGCGCCCATCAAATGTAGCCTCACCAGCACCCATAAAATGCAGCCTCACCAGCACCCATAAAATGCAGCCTCACCAGCACCCATAAAATGCAGCCTCACCAGCACCCATCAAATGCAGCCTCACCAGTGCCCATCAATGAATGTTTGCTTGCTTCCATACATTCAATGAAACATCAATGAAACCCTTTACCAGCGCCTATCAATGCAGTCTCACCAGCGTCCATCAAATGCAGCTTAACCAGTGCTCACCAAATGTAGCCTCACCAGCGTCCATCAATGCAGCCTCACCAGCGCCCATAAAATGCAGCCTCACCAGCGTCCATATAATGCAGCCTCACCAGCGTCCATCAAATGCAGCCTCACCGGCACCCATAAAATGCAGCCTCACCAGCGTCCATCAAATGCAGCTTAACCAGTGCTCACCAAATGTAGCCTCACCAGCGCCCATAAAATGCAGCCTCACCAGCGCCCATCAAATGCAGCCTCACCAGCACCCATAAAATGCCGCCTCACCAGCACCCATAAAATGCAGCCTCACCAGCACCCATCAAATGCAGCCTCACCTGTGCCCATCAATGAATGTTTGCTTGCTTCCATACATTCAGGAGTTGGGACACAGACACAATCCTCCACCGCCGCTGCGGAGATTTACTAAAGCTAGAGAGTGCAAAATCTGATGCAGATCTGCATAGAAACCAATCAGCTTCTAGGTTTTATTGTCAAAGTTTAATTGAACAAGCTGAAGTTAAAAGCTGATTGGCTACCATGCACAGCTGTACCAGATTCTGAGTTCACCAGTTTTAGCAAATCTCCCCCTATGTGCGAACGAAGTGGCCACTGCCTGCTGATGCTGAGACTTAGCTGCATGCTGCAGAGAGAAGAGAGTAGGAACACCAGTGGTCGGGGCACCCCTAGGCAGCAGGGTGGTCCCTAGGCAGCAGGGTGGTAGGCAGCTAGTTTGCCTAGTGGTAGCACCGGCCCTGCCCTGACATCACCAAGGGGACTATCACATACCTGGTAGCAGAGCCTGATATGACGAGGAAGGGCTCTCTGACACCTATGACTAGTGTAGATAGGAGGCCCAGGAGTACAGAGTGGCACAAGTGCCCGTAAGTCTTGCTAGCAGCAGGGCAGGTGTCCACGCTGGGCCTGTGAAGTCGTCAGAAAGAGAAGCCTGGAATGGGAATGGACCAAGGGGCAATGTTAATGCAGGGCTGTACATGACGGTGTGTCTAGGACACAATCTGCAGGGTTGGGGGTGTGGTTTGCCTGGGGAGGGCTGGAACAGGCTTGGGGGAGTGGTCATATAAAAATGGGGGGTGGAGCAAAGGGAGATCAGTTTCAGAGAAGGAGAACACGAGGAGGCAGTTTTTTCCCACCCGCCCTCCCTTTTTGGTTATATATAGGAAATGGTGTGTTGATAATTTTGGAGGTGTTAATTCTCTTGTTGTCGTTTCAGGATCGTTGGCAGTGGGGTCGTCATAACAGTATGGGGGTTGGCGTGTTTGTTGTTGGTCAGTGGCGGAAGCATTTATGGAGGTGGTAAGTGGGTGGGGGGCTCATCAGTATATGGCCCCTCCTTTGTAGTACATCAAACGTTGTTGATGATTACTCTGGTTGTTGCACTGCGGGTAAGGTAATGGTCTCAGGGCGGTACAGAAGGAGGCCTACGTGGTTTCGGTAAAATCCCGCAGTGCCCCCTGGTGGTACTTTGATATCGATAGATATCATGGTTACATGGTATATGCACTTAGCTCCGTCACTGACCAACAGGGTGGGTTGAAACATGTTGTTTCCAAGTTATATGTTATTATGTTATTTATATTGGTTATTTATATTGGTTATTTTGATATGTTATTTATATTTGAATAAAATTGGAGTTTTAATTGGTTGGTAAATAAATCAGGCCGTTGCGGCCATTTTACTCCAATAGAAGGTGTGGTCTCTTATTTAAGGGGTTGGTTATGTAGAGGGTGGGAGTAAGGGGTTTCAGCAGCATAGTGGTATTATCTTGGCTACACTGGTCAGGCTCCAGTAGCAGACAAGCTGGTAGGCAGCAGACTGAGGCAGGCTGGTACTGGCAACATTGGGCAGCTAAGACGGTTGCTGATAGCAGACTGTAGGGTGGCGGGCAGGTACACGTGACAGCAGGCAGAGCAGCAGAGTCAGGCAGGCGGGGGTCATACACAGACAGTATGGATCGGGTACAGGGCACAGGCAAGGAGCGTGGTCAGGAAACAAGCTTGGAAACGATCAATGAAGCAGAAAGAAGCGGAGGTCAGGGGACAAGCCTAGGTCAGTGCAGGCAGAGTTCAGAGAGTAGCCAAGACAAGCCGGGTCATCAACTGGAATCAGGATACAGAATCACAGAATCACAGGATACCCTGGAGGCTGAAGACAAAAGGGTCAATTCACTAAAGCCCCATACACACGGTCGGACTATCCGCGGACCAGGTCGGTCGGATCCTGTCCGTCGTACTTTGTCCGATGTTGGTGTTGCGTACACACGGTCGGACAAAGTTGTCGGAAAATCCGATCATTCTGAACGTGGTGACGTTTGTTGCCTACGACGGGACTACGTAGAGGCTAGTAGCCAATAGCTTTGGTCTTGTAATGTGATCTGAGCATGCGTGGCACTTTGTCCGGTCGGACAACCGTACACACGATCGGATTTGGTGTGATCGGACCGTGTTGTCGGCAAATCTATCCAGCAGGAGATAGGACTTTGTCCGTCGGACAATCCGACGTACACTGTCCGATGGTGCCTACACACGATCTGATTTTTCAACAACATTGTCCGATCGGACAGAATCCATGCAAAAATCCGACCGTGTGTATGGGGCTTAAGAGTTAAATAACAGCACATAAAATGTGGTAAAATAGCTCTTGCTCAGAGAGGAATCGTTTCTTTCCCTGTGAAAGGAGGGCGACTTTAAAATTCAACTTTTATTAAAATTTGTAATTCTTATTGCCCCGTACACGCGATCGGAAAATGTTCGATGGGAGCTTTTTGTCGGAAATTCCGACCGTGTGTAGGCTCCATCGGACAGTTTCCATCGGAAAAATTTCCGTCGCACAAAATTTGAGAGCTGGTTCTCAAATTTTCCAACAACAAAATTGTCCGAAATTCCGATCGTGTGTACACAATTCCGACGCATAAAGTTCCACGCATGCTCGGAATCAGGCAGAAGAGCTATTGAACTTCTTTTTTTTTTGCATATGTCTAGACAGAATATCAACCAAAAATCCAGAAAAAAACACACAATACAAATGTTATAAATTGAGTTGCAGTTCAGTGAGTAAAATAAGAATTGGATCCCCAACCAACCAACAATAATTCTGGTTCCCACAGACTGGCTACAGTAGGGGCTCATGTGGTACACAGATTAGTCCTGTCAATGTAAGAAGGTTCTCCTAACGACAACTCGTTATGTGTATAAAAGACACCTGTCCACAGAATCTCTTTATTCCATTCAAACCTCACCATCATGGGGAAGACCAAAGAGCTGTCAGAGGACATCAAGGAGAAGATTGTAGACCTGCACAAGGCTGGGATGGGCTACAAGACCATCAGCAAGAAGCTTGGTGAGAAGGACAACTGTTGGAGCGATTATTCGCAAATGGAAGAAATACAAAATAACCATCAATCGCCCTAGTTCTGGAGCTCCATGCAAGATTTCTCCTCAGGGGGTGAGGATGGTCATGAGAAAAGTGAGGGATCAGCCCAGAACTACACGGGAGGAGCTTCTGAATGATCTCAAGGCAGTTGGGACCACAGTCACCAAACAAACCATTGGTAACAGAATACGCCGCCATGGATTGAAATCCTGCAGCTCCCACAAGGTCCCCCTCCTGAAGAAGACACGTGTACAGGCCTGTCTGAAGTTTGCCAATGAACATCTAAATGATTCAGAGAAGGATTGGGAGAAAGTGTTGTGGTCAGATGAGACCAAAATTTAGCTCTTTGGCATTATCTCGACTCGCTGTGTTTGGAGGAAGAAAAATGCTGACTATGACTCTAAGAACACCATCCCTACAGTCAAGCACGGAGGTGGAAACATGATGCTTTGGGGCTGTTTCTATGCTAAAGGTACAGGCCGACTTTGCCGTACAGAGGGGCCAATGGACGGGGTCATATATTATAAGATCTTGGATGAGAACCTTCTTCCCTCAGCCAGAACACTGAAGATGGGTCATGGATGGGTCTTCCAACATGACAATGACCCAAAACATATCGCCAAGGCAAAAAAGGAGTGGCTCAAGAAGAAGCACATTACGTTCATGGAGTGGCCTAGCCAGTCTCCAGACCTTAATCCCTATAGAAAATTTATGGAGGGAGCTGAAACTTCGAGTGGCCAAGCGACAGCCAAGAAACCTTAAGGATTTAGAGAAGATCTGTAAAGAAGAGAGGACCAAAATCCCTCCTGAGATGTGCAAACCTGATCACCACCTACAAGAAACGTCTGACTTCTGTGATCGCCAACAAGGGTTTCTCCACCAACTATAGCCTCATACACACGATCGGACCGTGGACCAACTTTCCCATGGATTTTTGTCCAAAGGGCATTGGCCCCAAGTTGGTATTGCATACACACGATCTGACTTTTTAGGCAACAAACACGAACGTAGTGACGTTTCAACGTACTGACGACACTTCAAAAGAGGACGTTCGTATACTCCAGCGCCACCTTTGGTCAACTTCTATATTGTTGTCTGATCTTTTGCATTGGTTCTGAGCATGCGTGTTTGTACTTTGTTCAAAAGTCTGTTGGTTTTGTGTACACACGGTCGGACTTTGGTCCATCGGACTTTTTTGGGCAGAAAGTTGGTCCGTTCGCACAGCCAACAAAAGTCCGATGAAACCTGGAAAAAGTTGGTCCGATGGAGCGTACACACGGTTGGATGTTGGTCCAAACCAGCTAATTTGCATGTTGGTTGTCAAAAAGTCTGATCGTGTGTACAGGCCTTAAGTCATGTTTTGCTCGGGGATCAAATACTTATTTTACTCACTGAACTCCATTTATAACATTTGTATTGTGTGTTTTTTCTGGATTTTTGGTTGACATTCTGTCTTTATCATATAAAATACACCTATGATAAAAATTATAGACCCTTCATTTCTTTGTAAGTGGGGAAACTTACCCAATCTGCAGGGGATTAAATAATTATTTTCCCCCACTGTATGCTGCAGCGGCTGTGCAGTTTGAAAGTTTGTTTGACTTTCGATGCATTAGGGACATAATATATATATATATATATATATATATATATATATATATATCCCATATATACTCGAGTATAAGCCGAGTTTTTCAGCACATTTTTTTGTGCTGAAAGTGCCCCCCTCGGCTTATACTGGAGTCAAGCACTTTTCTGCAGCAGAGAATGACATTTTCTGACCCGACTTTGGGGCCCCCGTATCTCGGGGCCACTTGGAGCTAGGAACCCCAAATTTGGTGTGCAAACCCAGAGGAACCAGCACTACAGCATATCCAGATGGGGTTCCTAGCTCCAAGTGGCTCCGAGATACGGGGCCCCAAATTCGGGTCGGAAAATATCATTCTATGTTGCAGAAAAGTGCTTGACATTTTCTGAACCGACTTTGGGGCCCCGTATCTCGGGGCCACTTGGAGCTAGGAACCCCATCTTTGGTTATGTTGTAGTGCTAGAGCCACTGGGTTTGCACCCCAAATTCATGGGGTTCCTAGCACCAAGTGGCCCTGAGATACGAGGCCCCAAATTCGGTCAACTGTGTCCATCTGCAGCAATGTCATTTCGGGACCCTTTGGGTCCAGAGACCCCACATTTTAACTACCAAGTTTGAAGTTCGGGGGACCTATGGCTGCAAATGGGCACAGTCAGGGCCGTTTTTAAGGCAGGGCAAAAGGGGCAGCTGCCCTGGGCCCTGTGATTGTTGTGGGGCCCAAAGCAACTACCTCATACTTGCCAACTATCCTGGTTTAAATTCCCTCATCCCTTGAGGTTTTAGTCCTGTGCTGTGTCCCAATATCTCAGTGTGAAGTGCTGCTACTAATGCTGCCCAGCTCTGCCCTATTGTTGTGTACAGATGACTCTCACCTGCAGACCCTGTGTTTACATGTAAATTTCCGGCATTGATATGTAAATAGCGGCAGCATTGATATGTATATCATGCCCCCCTGAGGTCATATCCACAGTAATCTCTAACAACCAATCAACAAGCAGAAATCATGTGCTGTAACCTCTAGCAACTAATCAGTGAGCCGTAATGTGTGCTGTAACCTCTAGCAACCAGTCAGTGAGCAGTGATACACTGTAACCTCTAGCAACCAGTCAGTGAGCAGTAATGATCCACTGTAACCTCTGGCAACCAATCGCAATGGCTGCCTGATCTGATTCAGTAAACTGATTTTGAGTCTAGCTGCTATTTATTGTATGTCTCAGAGCAGGTGGAGAGCGAAACTGCATGGGGGGGGGGGGACCAAGAAAAGTTTTGCCCAGGGTCCAATCAATATTAAAGACTTAAAGACGGCCCTGGGCACAGTGAGGCTGCAAATGGGCACAGTGGGGCTGCAAATGGGCACAGTGAGGCTGCAAATGGGCATGTTGACCCTCTTTTCCACTTACAGTAGCTGCGCATTTCTCACCCTAGGCTTATACTCGAGTCAATACGTTTTCCCAGTTTTTTGTGGTAAAATTAGGTGCCTCGGCTTACATTCGGGTCGGCTTATACTCGAGTATACATGGTATATATAAATAAATATAAATATATATATATATATATGTGTGTGTATGTATATATATATATATATATATATATATATATATATATATATTTTTTTTTTGTGAATTGCCTGCTTCTGAGATAAATACTGCAGTTTTTTTTTTTTGCACAAAAATTCCCGAGGTATTTATCTCTCGGTGACCCCGCGGTGCCCTGGTGACGGGACGTCATTCAGTTCGGGGTGTACAGCTATTTCAGATGGGAACATGCCAGTGCACTTCCATAATCCGGGATCTCTCATCTTTTTTTTCTCCATAAACGGCTTTTCCAAAAACATCTTTTATTAAGTGGCGCCCGCGGCCTGCGAAAGGAACTCGCTCACACTGAGCTTCTTGATAACGGCATATTAAACATTCCACAGGAGGCTGTCCGGGGCCGTGAAATCAAATCTCTGTGAAAATATCTCCTTTATTACGCCTGGCAGCCTCCTCCTCCCCCCCCCCCCGCCCCGCGCCGCGCTCCCGTTCACCGCTCAGAATTAGAAGCTGGAGCTCCCGACAAGAGCTAAATATTCCCTTATTTTTCTAATTTTAGCTCCTTTTTTTTATTTTTATGCAGCCCTACGTGTTGCGGCATTCAGCTTTGTATCTTATTTCCTTGTTTTTTTTTTTGTATAATCGGAATAAAGCGGATTTGTTTTTTTTTCTGCTGCCATCTTAATAGGGCACAGAGGACCCTCTCAGCCAGGGCCGTCTTTAATATTGATTGGACCCTGGGCAAAACTTTTCTTGAGGCCCCCCCATGCAGTTTTGCTCTCCACCTCCTCTGAGACATACAATAAATAGAAGCTAGACTCAAAATCAGTTTACTGAATCAGATCAGGCAGTGATTGGTTGCCAGAGGTTACAGTGTATCATTACCGCTCACTGACTGGTTGCCAAAGGTACAGCATACATTACGCTCACTGATTAGTTGCTAGAGGTACAGCACATGATTTCTGCTTGTTGATTGGTTGCTAGAGATTACTGTGGATATGACCTCAGGGGGCCATGATATACATACGAATGCCACCGGCCGCCGCTATTTACATATGAATGCCACCGCTAGTTACATATGAATGCCGGTAATTTACATGTAAACACAGGGTCTGCAGGTGAGTCATCTGTACACAACAATAGGGCAGAGCTGGGCAGCATTACCGTGTTTCCCCAAAAATAAGACATCCTCCGAAAATAAGACCTACTTACAGTTTTGACTCTCGTTGTAATATAAGGCATCCCCCCGATAATAAGACCTCCCCGATAATAAGGCATCCACCGATAATAAGGCATCCACCGAACATACCGTAAGGTACCCCAGAACATAAGGCATCTGACTCTAGACTCTCGTACGGTAGCGGAAGGCACCGCCGCACAGCTCACTGATTGGCCGCAGCTGTTCAGGCAGTGCGAGGTCTCTTCAAATCAGTGAGCTGCGGCGGGCTCTCTGGATGACGAGCGACGTCCCTGATGTTGCGCAGGGGAACGTCGCACGTCAGAGAGCCCGTGCCGCCGCTGACAGACACAGGAGTCGGGAGTCGGGCACATTGGAGACACAGGAGTCGGGCACATTGTGTGTTATCTCGCCGCCACAGGGGTGACTGAGGTGTGGGGGGGATGTCTGGTGAAGGTGGGAGGGGGGAGAGACTAAACTGTCCACTGGCACAGGGGTGGGGGGAGGGGGGCTTAAAATGACTTAAAATGACACATGGTGGATTTGAGGGGGGGGGGAATCAAATCGGCACAGGAGGATCAGAAAGGGGAATCAAAATGGCACAGGAGGTTCTAAAATGGTAATCCCCCCTCTGATCCAAATAAGACATCCCCTGAAAATAAGACCTAGCGCATCTTTGGGAGCAAAAATTTATATAAGACACTGTCTTATTTTCGGGGAAACAGGGTAGTAGCAGCACTTCATACTGAGATAATAGGACACAACACGGGACTAAAACCTCAAGGGACGAGGGAATTTAAACCAGGATAGTTGGCAAGTATGAGGCAGCTGCTCTGGGCCCCACACCAATGACAGGACCCAGAGCAGCTGCCCCTTATGCCCTGCCTTAAAAACGGCCCTGCTCTCATCTCTACTAAAACCTTGAAGAAGGAATACCTTATCCACACAGCTGGCGCTAAAAAAAGACACAAAGTATTATTTTTATATCTTCTGTAGACGGAGCATTAGATGTATTTTTTCATGCTAAGTGCATCCTCTCTAAGTGTCCCCCCCCCTTCCAGGAATTTATTCCCTCTCATAGAGATCACTGGACTTCACACCTCCCAACTTTTTGAGGTGGGAATGAGGGACGCCTATCAGCAAAAGTATGCAGGCATAGGACACACCCCTTGCCACGCCCCCCTTAAAGGAGAATTGTACAAAAAGCAAGATTAGTTAAACTCACAAGTGCTTTTTTTTTTTTACCACTAACATTCTTTTATATTGGCTTTTAAAATTTACAAATGCAGCAATTTAGAAATCAGATGAAAGGTTTAGCGCTGGGGAACACTTTTTGATAGATAAAAAGTGCATTTTATATACAACTATATAGATCAGAGCAAAATGAGGGACAAATGAGGAGGAAAGAGGGACAGAGGGACATTGCTCCAAATCAGGGACAGTCCCTCGAAATCAGGGACAGTTGGGAATTATGGGACTCCCCCCCCCCCCCCTTGACAATGCTTTCACCTGCTTTCCCCTCCAGAAGGACGGCGCCATCTTTGCTCAGGCATCATCTGCTTCCTGGACTGAGAGGCCGGCTCAGAGATGAGACAGTCATGTAAATCCTGGTGCCTGTACAATTCCCGGCTGTGTTTACAAATCTCCGATAAAGATCAGCCCTGCTGCTGCAGCCTCTCACCATGTGACTTGCTACAAAGTTACAATGTACAGTCTGATCACTGGGGGAGGGGGAACTGAGTAAATGCCTCCTCCTGCCTGCAGCAGAGGTTCCTTCTTCGCAACATATGGCAAAGTCATTGGACCAGGGCTTAAAACATTAATTTTCAATTATGTTTGTCATCGTGCCTCACTTTATACACTTCTCCTAAAGCCCAATGGCAGAGCGACAACCCCCCCCCCCGGTCGGTCAGTCACCTTGCCCGCAGTTACCCCACCTAGATTGCGAGAGGGCAGCACTTCGCGGGCAGCAGGCTGCGGCTTTCACCATGCGTCTCCTCCCTCCTCCTCCTCGGCGTCCAATAGGATCGCCTGTCCTTTCAGCCAAGTGCGTGACGGGCCTCAGGACCCACTTCCTAATTGGCCAGGAGTAGGATCAGTGTGGCATTGTCACACAACTGGGTGGGGGGTGGGGTGGTGGGGTGCCCACCCTCGCTATTGCCACCCTCGCTATTGTCACACAACTGAGTGGGGGTGGGGTGCTCCACCCACCCTTTTTTTAAGCCAATTAGAGCCTCTGGCTCTAATCATGTGCTTCAAACACCCCCCCCCCCCACACACACACACACACATTGGAATCCATGTGTCTGGTGCCTGTATGTAGATCAGGGGGTCGGACGCATGGATAGGCGGGGCGTTGCCGGTGCGCCCCCAATGGATGGGGCCACCACTGGCGACAACTCTATTTAGGAGGCAACAGCATAAAATTGTCGGCCTGCCAACAGGAAGTGATGTTCCTGGCAGTATATTCAAGTAAGATACTTTTTAACAGATTCACCAAAAAATTTTATTTAACCGCTTCAACTCCGGAAGATTATCCCCCCTCCCCCCATAACCAGGCCATTTTTTGTGATACAGCGCTGTGTTATTTTAACTGACGATTGCGCGGTCGTGCGACGCTGTATCCAAATAAAATTGATGCCATTTTTTTCCCCACAAATAGAGCTTTCTTTTGGTGGTATTTGATCACCTCTGCAGTTTTTATTTTTTGCACTATAAACAAAAAAAAAAAACAATTTTGAAAAAAAAATAACTTTCTGCTATATTTACAAAATTTTATAACAGAAACAAAGAAAACTTTTTTTTTTTTTTCAAAATTTTCGGTCTTTTTTTATTTTCTGCACAAAAAAACTAAAAACCCCAGCAGGGATCAAATGCCACCAAAAGAAAGCTCTAAATGTTGGAACAAAATGATAAAAAAAAAAATGTGTTTGGGTACAGTGTAGTATGACCGCGCAATTGTCATTCAAAGTGCGACAGCGCTGAAAGATAAAAATTGGCGTGGGCAGGAAGGGGTGAAAGTGCCCCCCGGTATTGAAGTGGTTAAAGTGAATCAGTCAGTAGACATGTGCACAATAGAAAAACTTGTTTAGTTTTGTTTCTGTTCGTTTCCGTTGATTCGTAACGATTCGTAATTTCGTAAGTCGTCGGTGTTCGTATTCGGACACGTTCGTATTTTCGGAAGAGTCATTTTTTCGTTGATTCGTTTTTCCGTTAGTCTAATTTTCGTTTATTCGAAATTCGTATTTTCGTATTTTCGTTATATTTTGTATTCGGACGCATTCGTATTTTCGTAGATTTAGTTACATTCGTACTTTCGTAACATTGTTTTCGTAGATTTGTAATCGGAGCATACCGTATATACTCGAGTATAGGCCGTCCCAAGTATAACCGAGGCCCCTAATTCACCACAAAAAAATGGGGAAAACGTATTGACCCGTGTATAAGCCGATGGGGAAAAATGCAGCAGCTACTGTAAGAGGGTCAGCAATGCCCATCTGCAGCTGCATGTCCCCTGTGTCCTGTACAAAACCCCCCCCCCCCCCCTGTGTCCCCATTGCAGCCTACCTGCGCCGATCTGTAGGTCCTAGGTCCGGTGTCGGATGTCCGGTGTCCGGTGTCCTGTGTCGGGTGTCGGGGGTCGGGTGCCGCTTCCACCATTGCAGCCGATGTAGCCTTGCTCTGTCCCCCCACAGCGTGTACGGCGCCATTCCACCATTCCAAAAACCGCGCCTCCCCCTCGTCCGTGATAGGAGGAACACTTTTTTCCCAGCAGTCAGTGTGCAGTGTTCCGCCTATCACGGACATTCTCTCATCCTCGTCCATGAGATGAGAATGACAGAACATCCGTGATAGGCGGAACACTGCACTGACTTACTGCTGGGAAAATTTGTGTTCCTCCTATCACGGACGAGGGGGAGGAGGAGGCGCGGCTTTTGAAAACTGCCGTCTGTCTGCATGACACGCTGTTCATGTAGGCAGACGGCGGTGACTCGAATATAAGCCGAGGGGGGGACTTTCAGACCTAAAAAAAAGGTCTGAAAATCTCGGCTTATATTCGAGTATATACGGTAATTCATAATTTAATGTAATGTGTAATGCTATTTACATGTTTAAGAAACAAAAAATTATTTCTCTCAACAATCAGAACTTAACTCAAAAATCCACCAAAACAGTCCCTCCAACCCAACCACGTTTATCAACTAACAAAAAAAAAGTAACAAATTTACGAATCCATTCGAAGAACGTTAAGCAGCGCCATTGTAAGAGACAAGGAAAATTACAAATCAACAAACAAAAAAAAAAGTTACGAATGTACTAATTTTTTCGTTCATTTTGATTTTCGTTATTTTTGAATCTTTGTTCGGTATTTTCGTTGTTTTCTGTTTTCGTTTTTTGGATTTTCTTTCTTTCGTAGTTTCGTTGTTTCTAATTTAATTATTTCGTATTTTCGTTGTTTTTTCGTATTCGTTCGTTTCGATAGTTCGTTATTCGTTAGAATTTTTAGTAAACCATTCGTACGATAACGAATCAACGAATATAACGAATTTGAACGGAAAGCGAATTCGTAACTAAACGAATCAGTCAGTATTAAAAAAAAAATGGCATCAGGAAGTTAGGAAAAGATGGAAACTCAACGGGAACAAAGAGAAAAAACATTGAGCAAAGCTCCTGCTCCCTGCTAATTGCAGCAGGGGGCCTGTTTGACCTGTGCAGAGAGACCACTGCTTCCACACAGAGAGCAAGGGTTCTTATCTGCAGCATGCTGGCAGGGGAGCTTTTCCATTCATGCTGGGACTTTGCACACTTTTTGTTCTGATGCACCTGAAATGTATTTAGTCTATTTAAAGTAAAGAAAATCCAGCTGGGCTTTAGGGCAAATGCTCCTGTGGGGGGGGGGGGGGGGGGGGGGGGGGGGGGCGGGAGGGGGGGGGGGGGGGGGGGGTTGACATACAGTATATCTCACAGCCCAGAAAAAAAAACTGTGCCCAGCCTCTTCCTCTTATATCTAAACGCAGCCTGCTCCTCCTGTCTTGCCCTTTCATGGTCCTCTTTGCACCCAAATGGCCTGGCTCCAAACCAGGAGCACCAGACTACGCGCCACATAAAAACCTCCAACCCTCCGGAACGCTCGCCGGGGAACGGGTTAATGCGGTTAATTTGGAGCTTTACAGTTTCGCTGCTGCTGTATATGAAGCACAGCCGTGACACTGTAAATATTTTACAGTCATAACACGCAGTTCATGTACATTTTTCTATTAATTCCATCTGTGGATACGCTCAGAGGAGCTGAAAGCAAAACGCTGAACAAATTACGGAGACGGGAGTCCGAGGTGAGCGGGGATGCACCGCCATTCGCTTAACACGTGCCCTCCCAGTGAAGATATTCAAAATAAACGACTCAGATCAAAAGTAATGCCAGGCATGCGGGTCATTCGCTACTTCCTAAGGCTCTGAATAAGAAATAGAAAGAAAAGAAGTATATTAGATATAAAATATTTAGCTGGAACTTTTTTTTTTAACTTTTGGGTGGAGTAAATTGATTTTGTTCTATTATTGGCTCTTTGTTGTTTTCTTGGACCATGTTCAGATTTCCAGCCACCCACAAACAGGGTGAGCTGAATTTCCATGTTAGCATGCTGTTTAAATAGACATAGGTGCAACAGCCATTCTCATATAATATACTCTATATACATAATGTTCTTCCTAGTGGAACTACATAGTTATGATGTAAGTTTCTTTGTGTTCCTGTCGTCTTCTAAAAAAAACGTGTCCATCTGTCCAGCAACGTCTTGACTGGCAAGAATCATTTATGCAGCAGCATTCCCAAACTCCATAATGCTGGTAATACCAGTAACCTGACTCACCATCTACCAGTGAAAGGAATTGGAAAATTCAGCTGGGGGGGTGGTAGAACCAATGGTGGGAACAGGAACCAAGGGACCAAGGAAGGAGTAAATCCACTTCAACAGAAAATAGGTTGACCTTTGACCAGGGAATCAAGGATGGATAATTCCAGTCTCACTTCACCTGAAACTGGGCTGGCTTCTGACCAGGGACCAAAGAAAGGATTAAATCCAGTCTCACTTCACCTGAACCAGGGTCAGCTTCTGACCAGGAAACCAAGGAAGGGTTACATCAGGTCTCACTTCACCCAAAACTGTGTTGACTTCTGACCAGGGACCCAAGGAAGGATTAAATCTGGTCTCACTTCACCCGAAACTGGGTTGATTTCTGACCATGGAATCAAGGAAGAACTAAGTCCGGTCTCACTTCACCCAAACCGGGGGTTGGCTTCTGACTAGGGAACCAAGAAAGGATTAAGTCCGGTTTCACTTCACCCGAAATTGGGTTGGCTTCTGACCAGGGAAACAAGGAAGGATTAAGGCTGGTTTCACTTCACTCAAAATTAGGTTGGCTTCTGACCAGGGAAACAAGGAAGGAATAAGGCCGGTTTCACTTCACTCTAAATTAGGTTGACTTATGACCAGGGAACCAAGGAAGGATTAAGTTCGGTCTCCCTTCACCCAAAACTGGGTTGGCTTCTGACTAGGAACCAAGGAAGGATTAAATCCGGTCTCACTTCACCCAAAACTGGATTGGCTTCTGACTAGGAACCAAGGAAGGGTTAAATCTGGTCGGACTTCACCCAAAAGTGGGTTGGCTTCTGACTAGGGAACAAGGAAGAGTTAAATCCGGTCTCACTATACCCAAAACTGGGTTGGCTTCCAACTAGGAACTAAGGAACGATTAAGTCCGATCTGAGTCTCACTTCACCTGAAACTAGGTTGACTTCTGACCAGGGAACCAAGGAAGGAATAAATCCGATCTCACTTCACCCCAACCAGGATTGGCTTCTGACCAGGAAATCAAGGAAGGATTAGGTCCAGTATCACTTCATCCAAAATAGGGTTGGCTTCTGACCAGGGAACCAAGGAAGGAATAAATCCGATCTCACTTCACCCAAAATTGGGTTGGCTTCTGACTAGGAACCAAGGAAGGGTTAAATCCGGTCTCACTTCACCCAAAACTGGGTTGGCTTCCAACTAGGAACTAAGGAACGATTAAGTCCGATCTGAGTCTCACTTCACCTGAAACTAGGTTGACTTCTGACCAGGGAACCAAGGAAGGAATAAATCCGATCTCACTTCACCCGAACCAGGATTGGCTTCTGACCAGGAAATCAAGGAAGGATTAGGTCCAGTATCACTTCACCCAAAATAGGGTTGGCTTCTGATCAGGGAACCTAGGAAGGGTTAAATCCGGTCTCACTTCACCCAAAATTGGGTTGGCTTCTGACTAGGAACCAAGAAAGGATTATGTTTGGTCTCACTTCACCTGAAATTGGGTTGGCTCCTGACTTGGGAACCAAGGAAGGATTATGTCCGGTCTCACTTCACCTGAAATTGGGTTGGCTTCTGACTAGGAACCAAGAAAGGATTATGTCCGGTCTCGCTTCACCCGAAATTGGGTTGGCTCCTGACTTGGGAACCAAGGAAGGGATAAATCTGGTCTCACTTCCTCCGAACCGGAGTTGGCTTCTGACCAGGGAAACAAGGAAGGATTAAGGCCGGTTTCACTTCACTCTAAATTAGGTTGGCTTCTGGCCAGGGAACCAAAGAAGAATTAAATCTGGTCTCACTTCACCAGAAACTGGGTTGACTTCTGACCAGGGAACCAAGGAAGGATTAAGTTAGGTCTCCCTTCACCCAAAACTGGGTTGGCTTCTGACTAGGAACCAAGGAAGGGTTAAATCTGGTCCCACTTTATCCCAAAACTGGGTTGGCTTCTGACTAGGAACCAAGGAAGGGTTAAATCTGGTCGGACTTCACCCAAAACTGGGTTGGCTTCTGACTAGGGAACAAGGAAGAGTTAAATCCGGTCTCACTATACCCAAAACTGGGTTGGCTTCCAAGTAGGAACTAAGGAACGATTAAGTCCGGTCTGAGTCTCACTTCACCTGAAACTAGGTTGACTTCTGACCAGGGAACCAAGGAAGGAATAAATCCGATCTCACTTCACCCGAACCAGGATTGGCTTCTGACCAGGAAATCAAGGAAGGATTAGGTCCAGTATCACTTCACCCAAAATAGGGTTGGCTTCTGACCAGGGAACCAAGGAAGGGTTAAATCCGGTCTCACTTCACCCAAAATTGGGTTGGCTTCTGACTAGGAACCAAGAAAAGATTATGTCCGGTCTCGCTTCACCCGAAATTGGGTTGGCTCCTGACTTGGGAACCAAGGAAGGATTAAGTCAGGTCTCGCTTCACCCGAAATTGGGTTGGCTCCTGACTTGGGAACCAAGGAAGGGTTATATCCGGTCTCACTTCACCCAAAATTGGGTTGGCTTCTGACTAGGGAACCAAGAAAGGATTATGTCCGGTCTCACTTCACCCGAAATTGGGTTGGCTTCTGACTAGGAACCAAGAAAGGATTATGTCCGGTCTTACTTCACCCGAAATTGGGTTGGCTCCTGACTAGGGAACCAAGGAAGGATTATGTCAGGTCTCACTTCACCCGAAACTGGGTTGGCTTCCACAGCAGGCAAAAAAACAAATGAAAGGCTCTGCTTCATCTGTAATAGTGCCACCTAGAGAGCGGAGGGTGACCTGCACCTGCCTACAGGTGGATCACCAGTCATTTTTCTGTTAGAGGGATAAAACATGGTGAATGGGCATGTACTGAAGAGACATATTCCATATGTTTTTAGTATTTTGCCTTGACACTATAAAGTCTATTCTATGCAGTCAAGCATTGCCCTATTATTTTCATGAAAGCCCTACTACCCCACGAGGCATCCCCCCAGACTCTAAGTACCCACCTTACCCCACAGCAGGAACCAGCGATGCATCTGGTATCGTCTGCAGCCACTCCGCAGTCCTCTCCTCGCTCCATTCAGAGCTCGATCTTGGCTCCTTGCCCTCTTTCTGCCACATAAATTTCAATTTGGCTATCGGCAGAGTGCCGGGTGTCCGAGCCTAAACAGTCAATGTTGACACAAAGCGCTCCGATGCGTCTTTAGCGGCAAGTTACCACACATGGCGATGAGTGAGATGGTTCTACGGGGACGAGTCGAAAAAATTCAACTCGAAACCGCGATCAGGAGCACAAAAGGCCCGGCGATGACAGCTTAATGAATAAGCCAACTGTTATGACAGGAAGACAACTTACAGTTTAAAGAGAAAATATTTAAAGTTATAGGCGAAGCAGGATGTGCAGATTATTTGACGGAGCGTCGGAGGGGGTCCGAAAATCGCGGATTCTCTTTATGGAGTCAAAATGTGAACATTGAAGAGACTATTAATACAGACAGGAAGTGGGGGGGGCAGCTGACAGGCTGTTATCACTCATTAATAGATCCTTATCTGCCCCCAATATCAGCGGAAACATCTATAGGGCTTGTTTTAACATGTGAAAAGTTCTGTCATTATTGGCGGGGGCAACAACTTTTTGTTCTTGTTCGTATTAAAAAAATTGTTAGCATTCAAGAAGAATCAGAACATTGTTTTACAGAGAATCTATATTTAAAGAAGAATTCCAGGAATGGATATTATTACAGTTACATTGTTCCAGCTTGGGCCAACAATGGATATATCCTACCTGTGTGACCCCCTCTAGATTGGGGGTCACCTAACTTTCTAAACAAAGGGCCAGTTTACAGTTCTTCAGACTTGGGGGGGGGGGGGGGCAGATTGTGGCCAATGGCGGTAAAAAATGTCTTGGCATCAGTAGGAGTAAACAATGCCTGAGACTTGGGGGTCAGTGGGAGTAAAAAAAATACATAGTGCCTGTGGTCAGCAGGAGGAGGAGTAGTGCCCCGTTATTGGTATCAGTGGGAGGAAGAGTGCCCCGTTATTGGTATTAGTGAGAGAAATAGTGCCCCATCATTGGCATCAGTGGGAGAAATAGTGCCCCATCATTGGCATCAGTGGGAGGAATAGTACCCCATTACTGGCATCAATGGGAGGAATAGTACTATCACTGGGGTCAGTGGGAGGATCAGTGCCCCATCATTGGCATCAGTGGGAGGAATAGTGCCCCATCATTGGCATCAGTGGGAGGAATAGTACCCCATTACTGGCATCAATGGTAGGAATAGTACTATCACTGGTGTCAGTGGGAGGATCAGTGCCCCATCATTGGCATCAGTGGTAGAAATAGTACCCCATCACTGGCATCAGTGTGAGGAATAGTGCCTCATCATTGGCATCAGTGGGAGGAATAGTACCCCATCACTGTCATCAGTGAGAGAAATAGTGCCCCATCATTGGCATCAGTGGGAGGAATAGTACCCCATTACTGGCATCAGTGGGAGGAATAGTACTATCACTGGTGTCAGTGGGAGGAATATTACCCCATCATTGGCATCAGCGGGAGGAATTGTACCCCATAATTGGCATCAGTGGGAGAAATAGTGCCTCATCATTGGCATCAGTGGTAGGAATAGTACCCCATCACTGGCATCAGTGTGAGGAATAGTGCCTCATCATTGGCATCAGTGGGAGGAATAGTACCCCATCACTGGCATCAGTGGGAGGAATAGTGCCCCATCATTGGCATTAGTGGGAGGAATAGTACCCCATCATTGGCATCAGTGGGAGGAATAGTACTCTATCACTGGCATCAGTGGGAGGAATAGTGCCCCATCATTGGTCTTAGTGGGAGGAATAGTGTCCCATTATTTATGTCAGTGGGAGTAATAGTGCCCCATAGTTGGTGTCAGTGACAGGAATTATGCCCCTCTTTTGGTGCCAGCAGGAGGAATAGTGCCCCAGGGGTCAAATAAAGGCAAGCAAAACGCTGCATTTGACCCATAGCCCACAGTTTGGAGATCATTGCTATAGACCAGCCTTTCTCAACCTTTTCAACACAGAGGAACCCTTGAAATAACTTTCTGGTCTCACTGCCCCACCGTGAGTTTTAGATATGTCTCCCGAATTCCTGATGAAATTGGGAAACACGTTAAGTATTATCCCCATCCCTCTGCAAGAATCAGCTTGAGCATGTAGGGCAGTGGCGGAACTACCAGGGTCGCAGCAGTCCTTCTTGTGACCAGGCCCTGGCATTCCACCACTGTCTGGAGCCCAGCGGGGTTACTAGTCCCAGGGCTCTGAGCTGAAATCATCTCTCTCATACAGCTCAGAGCCGGCATTGACAGTTCCCCCTCTGTCCTCTGTCGTCTCTCGCACAGATGGGAGAAAAAAAAGCTGATCTGCTCCTTTATCCCCCCCCCCCCAACCACTCTCATCCTGTGTGTGCTCCGCGGGAAGTGTGAGCTTGTTAGCTTCACACTTGACTTCCTGCGGTACACACAGGAGGAGAGGGGAGGGGGGAGAAGGAGTAGATTGGCTGTCCCTTCTCTCATCCTGTGCGAGAGAGGGAGCAGGGAGAACTGTCAATGCCGGTGTTCTGTCAAAATAGCCGAATCATCGAGATCTCCAATCACGTCACTTCCATTTACTGTAAACCATCAGCAATTGGAGCTATAGACGAGTTGCTGGTATAACAGAACAGAACAGCAGCTAAGGAGGAAAAAGTTGTTGCCGCCTCGGAGGCGGCCATTTTGTTGGTTAGTATCAGAGCCGACTAAACATTTCCACTCAGAATATTATGTACCGGAATGTATACGGTTGCCAGTGTTGTGTCAAAACAGCAAGTTTTTGAAATCTCCAATTACTGATGGTTTAAAGTAATGTGATTGGAGATCTCAAGAGGAGAGCGTGTGGGGGGGGGGGGGGGGAGAGGGAGCAGGTTGGCTGCCTCTTCTCTCATCCCGTGCAAGAGAAGATGGGGAACTGTCAATGCCGGCTCTGAGCTATATGTGAGAGATGCTCTCAGCCCAGAGCCATACTGATCAGATGCACTGATAGGTGGCACTGATACGCAGCACTTATAGGTGGCATTGATGGGCATTGATGAGCACTGATAGGCCGCATTCATAGGCAGCACTGATAAGCAGCATTGATGAGCACTGATAGCTGTCACTGATACGCAGCACTGATAGGCAGCACTCATAGGCTGCACTGCTGGGCACAGATAGGCGACACTAATAGGCATTGATAAGCACTGATAGGTGGCACTGATAGGTGGAATTGATGGGCACTGATAGGCAGCCTTGATGGGCATTGAGCACTGATAGGTGGCACTGATAGATACTGATAGGCGGCATTGATGAGCACTGATAGGCATCATTGATGAGCACTGATAGACGGCACTGACAGGCATCATTGATGAGCACTGATAAGCGGCACTGATAGTGAAATTGATTTGCACTGATAGGTGGCACTAATGGGCATTGAGCACTGATAGGCAGAGATAGGTGGCACTGATAGATGCTGGCAGGCAGCATTGATGGGCAGTGATAGGTGGCATGAAAGGCACTGATAGGCAGCATTGATGGGCAATGATAGGTGGCACTGATAGGCAGAATTGATGGGCACTGATAGGTGACACTTATGGGCACTAATAGGCAACATTGATGGGCACTGATAGGTGGCAATGATAGGCGGAATTGAAGGGCACTAATAGGTGGCACTGATAGGTGGAATTGATGGGCACTGATAGGCGGCACTGATGGGCATTGTGCACATATAGGCAGCACTGATAGGTGGCAGTGATAGACGCTGATAGGCGGCATTTATGGGCAATGATAGGTGGCACTTATGGGCACAGATAGGCACCATTGATGGGCACTGATAGGTGTCACTGATAGGCAGAATCGATGGGCACTGATAGGCGACACTGATGGGCACTGATAGGCAGCATTAATGGGCATGGATAGGTGACAATGATAGGCAGAATTAATGGGCACTGATAGGCGACAATGATAGCCACTGATAGGTGGCATTTATGAGCACTGATAGGCAGCACTGATTATCAGTGAAAACATGGACATCCTCCGAAAATTGGAAGCCTGGGGCTCAGATGGAGAGGGGGGGGGGGGTCAGGGGGGGGCCAATCATGGTCTTTTTGCACCGGGGCCCTGAAGGTTCTAGTTATGCCCCTGATGTAGGGCTCTTTGCGGATGAACACCTTTGGGATGAATTAGAGGGGAGACTGTGAGCCAGGCCTTCTCATCCAACATCAGTGCCTGACCACACAAATGGAAGAATGGTCCAACTTTCCCATAGACACCCTCCTAAACCTTGTAGACGGCCTTCCCTGAAGAGTTGAAGCTGTTTATAGCTGCAAAGGGTGGGCCAACTCAATATTGAACCCTACGGACTAAGACTGGGAGGCCATTAAAGATCATGTGCGTGTAAAGGCAGACGTCCCAATACTTTTGGTAATATAGTGTACGTTTGCAGTAAAGCTTGCTCTGTTGAAAAACAACAGACTTACCGGCTGGATCGCCAAATGAAAACAGAAGAAAGAAAGCCTAAAACAAAGAAAGCTAATGCAACAATAACATCTAAAAAAATTGGTAAGCTCCAGTATAATAAACGTTTGCTTTTGGGGTTAACACCGCTTTAGATATCTATTGTGGGGTGAACTCAAACTTTTAGGAGGTGTGTGGCCAGTAGGTGCTGCCAATGGCTGCCAATCCCGGTACCCTCGGGTCCTCCAGGCTGAGTCCCTGAGACTGAACATGCCCAGTAAAGTAAACTTTCCAAGTATCAAAGAAAATGAGAATCAGCTTCTCATCCGCAGCACTTTCCTCCACCTTCCCGCCATGTGTTTCCGATCAGCGGCGATTGTCTGGGTGTTTTTTAAATGAATTTGAATTGTTTATTCACATTAGAATACAGCAATAAGTAGTGTTTTCCTCTATAAATTAGATTACATCGGTAATACATTCCAATCGGGGAGCTACACATGGATCTATTTCCACCAGGACGGTCTGGACATAATCGAGGCCGAGTTAACGCCAATAGCTGTGATGTCTTCCATCTCCACCAGACTCCAGGGGGGTCTGGGTTTATCTTTGTACGCATAATTAAATAAGACCTCTCTCCCCGCCCTGTGCCAGCAGCCTGTTGGTCGCGACTCTGATCAGATCCAGATGGAGGGAGCAGACGGATCCCGCTTTCGCTGGGCTACATAAACAGGCGCAACCACCGCGGGAAAATAAATCGTGAAATGTATCAATTTAGGCCAGGGGGAAAAAAAAAACGGTAACTCGCAGCATCTTGGTGAGAAAGGTGAGCTTCTGGATTACATCACCACCGCGGCCGCCATGGTACTACGCTGCCCCTTTAAGTGATTTAAAGTGAACCTGTCGTAGGGAAAAAAAAATACTGGGGCAGGTAGCACAAGATGTAGTTTAGGCCCCGTTCACATATCGTATGTCGCCCATAGGGCAGCCCATTCACTCCAGTACAGCCAAGTCACTCCCAAGTATCCATGTCACCAGTAAGATTTGTACTCCAGTACAGTCAAGTAACTCCCCAGTATCCATATCACCAGTAAGATTTGTACTCCAGTATACCCAAGTCACTCCCCAGTATCCATGTCACCAGTAAGATTTGTACTCCAGTACAACCAAGTAACTCCCCAGTATCCATGTCACCAGTAAGATTTATACTCCAGTATACCCAAGTCACTTCCCAGTATCCATGTCACCAGTTAGATCTATACTCCAGAACACCCAAGTCACTTCCCATTATTCATGTCAAGAAGAGTAGGAGTTGTACTCCAATACACCCAAGTCACTTCCCAGTATCTATGTCACCAGTAAGATTTGTACTCCAGTATACCCAAGTCACTCCCCAGTATCCATGTCACCAGTAAGATTTATACTCCAGTACCCAAGTCACTTCCCAGTATCCATGTCACCAGTAAGATCTATACTTCAGTACAGCCAAGTCACTCCCCAGTATCCATGTCACCAGTAAGATCTATACTCCAGTACAACCAAGTCACTCCCCAGTATCCATGTCACCAGTAAGATCTATACTCCAGTAAACTCAAGTCTCTCCCTAGTATCCATATCACCAGTAAGATCTATACTCCAGTACAGCCAAGTCACTCCCCAGTATCCATGTCACCAGTAAGATCTATACTCCAGTACACTCAAGTGACTCCCCAGTATCCATGTCACCAGTAAGATCTATACTCCAGTACAACCAAGTCACTCCCCAATATCCATGTCACCAGTAAGATCTATACTCCAATACACCCAAGTCACTCCCCAGTATCCATGTCACCAGTAAGATATATACTCCAGTAAACTCAAGTCACTCCCCAGTATCCATGTCACCAGTAAGATTTGTACTCCAGTACAACCAAGACACTACCCAGTATCCATGTCACCAGTAAGATCTATACTCCGGTACAACCAAGTCACTCCCCAGTATCCATGTCACCAGTAAGATCTATACTCCAGTACAGCCAAGTCACTCCCCAGTATCCATGTCACCAGTAAGATCTATACTCCAGTACAACCAAGTCACTCCCCAGTATCCATGTCACCACCAGTAAGATTTGTACTTCAGTACAGCCAAGTCACTCCCCAGTATCCATGTCACCAGTAAGATTTGTACTCCAGTACAACCAAGTAACTCCCCAGTATCCATGTCACCAGTAAGATTTGTACTCCAGTACACCCAAGTCACTCCCCAGTATCCATGTCACCAGTAAGATCTATACTCCAATACACCCAAGTCACTCCCCAGTATCCATGTCACCAGTAAGATCTATACTCCAGTACAACCAAGTGACTCCCCAGTATCTATGTCACCAGTAAGATCTATACTCCAGTACAACCGACACACTCCCCAGTATCCATGTCACCAGTAAGATCTATACTCCAGTACAACCAAGTCACTCCCCAGTATCCATGTCACCAGTAAGATTTGTAATCCAGTACAACCGAGTCACTCCCCAGTATCCATGTCACCAGTAAGATCTATACTCCTGTACAACCAAGTCACTCCCCAGTATCCATGTCACCAGTAAGATCTATACTCCAATACACTCAAGTCACTCCCCAGTATCCATATCACCAGTAAGATCTATACTCCAGTACAACCAAGTCACTCCCCAGTATCCATGTCACCAGTAAGATCTATACTCCAGTAAACTCAAGTCTCTCCCCAGTATCCATGTCACCAGTAAGATCTATACTCCAGTACAACCAAGTCACTCCCCAGTATCCATGTCACCAGTAAGATCTATACTCCAGTAAACTCAAGTCTCTCCCCAGTATCCATGTCACCAGTACGATTTTTACTCCATTAAACTCAAGTCACTCCCCAGTATCCATATCACCAGTAAGATCTATACTCCAGTACAACCAAGTCACTCCCCAGTATCCATGTCACCAGTACAATTTTTACTCCAGTAAACTCAAGTCACTCCCCAGTATCCATATCACCAGTAAGATCTATACTCCAATACACTCAAGTCTCTCCCCAGTATCCATGTCACCAGTAATATCTATACTCCAGTAAACTCAAGTCACTCCCCAGTATCCATGTCACCAGTAAGATCTATACTCCAGTAAACTCAAGTCACTCCCCAGTATCCATGTCACCAGTAAGATCTATACTCCAATACACTCAAGTCTCTCCCCAGTATCCATGTCACCAGTAAGATCTATACTCCAGTAAACTCAAGTCTCTCCCCAGTATCCATGTCACCAGTAAGATCTATACTCCAGTACAACCAAGTCACTCCCCAGTATCCATGTTACTCCAGTAAACTCAAGGCACTTCCCAGTATATATGCCACCAGTAAGATCTATACTCCAGAACACCCAAGTCACTTCCCCTTATCCATGTCACCAGTAAGATTTGTACTCCAGTACACCCAAGTCACTTCCCAGTATCTATGTCACCAGTAAGATCTATACTTCAGTACAATCAAGTCACTTCCCAGTATCCATGTCACCAGTAAGATTTGTTCTCCAGTACAACCGAGACACTCCCCAGTATCCATGTCACCAGTAAGATCTATACTCCAATACAACCGAGACACTCCCCAGTATCCATGTCACCAGTAAGATCTATACTCCAGTACACCCAAGTGACTCCCCAGTATCCATGTCACCAGTAAGATTTGTACTCCAGTACACCCAAGTCACTCCCCAGTATCCATGTCACCAGTAAGATTTGTACTCCTGTACATCCAAGTCACTCCCCAGTATCCATGTCACCCAAGTCACTACTACTTTTACAAGGTAATATCTGGGTTTGAATAGGTATTTGTTGCACTCAATGTGGATTTATATACTTTGTGGCTATTGGTGAATATATTTAAATACACATTTTTGCTCCTGGAGTTCAGTTTTAATGATCTCAGACGTGTCCCACACACAGGCGGATGGACGGACGTTGGACTGCAGTAACAGATGGGTTGTAAAACGCACGGCGGTACAGAGCGCCGTAACATGTGCGAGGTTTACGACGAATAAAACGTCGATGTTTATGGGAGAAACGATGATGCGGGCAGTTTTTATGCGGCACGCTTAGCAACTGATTGCACATCATAGTAACTCAGACATCCCCCTCCATCACACCCCATACATAGTAACAGATAAACGGCTCCGGAAGCACAATCACACACAGACTTTCCAGGAGACGGGCGGCTCGCAGTGTGCGCCGTGTTTTCGGCTTTTGTAACTAGGTGTTGGCAGGCTGAGTAAGGGGCCGGTGTGTACATTGTGTCTGGTTTACATTACCATCCCCCTAGATAAACCCGGGATGCCGCAGACAGACATAAAGGGGAGCTCTACCTCCAGGAGCAATCAGTAGGTTTGTTACATCGACGACATTCTTTGTGGAACGCCGGTGATCACCGACTGGTAAAGCCTCAATCCCCGTTTATTGTCCCTTAATGACTGAAAAAAAGTTTTTCTTAGTTTCTGTTTTTGTATTTTTTTTTTAATAAGTAATTTTTCTCCTTCACTGATATGCAGCACTGATGGGCACTGATAGGCACTGATAGGCGGCACTGATGGGCGGCACTGATAGGTGGCACTGCTAGGCACTGACTGACATCACTGATGGGCACTGATTGGCATCACTGCTGGGCACTGACTGGCATCACTGATGGGAACTGATTGGCATCACATCTGGTCACTGACTGGCATCGCTGCTGGGCATTGATTGGCATCACTGCTGGGCACTGACTGCCATCACTGATGGGCACTAATTGGCATCACTGCTGGTCACTGACTGCCATCACTGATTGGCATCACTGCTGGTCACTGACTGGCATCACTGCTGGGCACTGACTGGCATCACTGCTGGGCACTGACTGCCATCACTGATGGGCACTAATTGGCATCACTGATGGGCACTGATGGGCATCACTGCTAGGCACTGACTGACATCACTGCTGGGCACTGATTGGCATCACTGCTGGGCACTGACTGGCATCACTGATGGGAACTGATTGGCATCACATCTGGTCACTGACTGGCATCGCTGCTGGGCATTGATTGGCATCGCTGTGTGGCACTGATTGGCATTACTGATGGGCACCAATTGGCATCATTGATGGGCACTGACTGGCATCACTGATGGGCACTGGCGTCACTGCTGGCCACTGACTGGCATCATTGATGGGCACTGACTGGCATCACTGATGGCCACCGATTGGTGTCCCTGTTGGGCACTGTTGGGGCTGCACTGATAATCAGTGGCCTTATTATCTGTGCAGATCTCCCCGGCGTGGGAAGAGGAATGCCGATAACCAGTATTTCCTTTTTACATGTGATCAGCTGTGATTGGACAGAGCTGATCACATGGGTAAATAGATTAATCATTGGCTCTTTACCATCCCGTTACCTCGTCCCACTGACACAGCGCAACGCCGAACACCGCGCAAGCGTGGCGAGAGTGGGAAAACGTCATATGATGTAGTCCCTGAAGGAGAGTGCCACATTGCGCCAGTCCTTATACTATATGGCGGGTGGGATGTGGTTTAATAATTTACCCGGGCCAAGCTGGCCAAATAGAACTACTGACTGCAATAAGAGGGCACTTGCTGGGCACTCTGTATTACCTCTATGGAGCCTCAACAACATACAATGTACAGCACTGTATTCTGGTAGTGGAATGGTCTTTTATTTTCTATTATTTTTTGCTCTATTCTATTCTTTTATTTTCTGTTCTATTTTGTTCTATTCTGTTCTTTTATTTTCTATTCTATTTTGTTTTTCTATTCTATTATTATAATCTTTTCTTTTCAATTTTACTCTATTCTTTTTTATTGTGTTATATTGTTTTCTTTTCAATTTTATTTTACTATTTTATTTTCTATTCTGTTCTGTTTTTTTTTTCTATTCTATTTTTTTCTATTCTATTCCTTTCTATTATACTCTGTTGTTTTTTATTCATTTTTCTATTCATTTATTATTTATTTTCTATTTTCATTTATAATTTTCTATTTTTTTATTAATTCTTTTATATTTTTTTCTATTCATTTTTTTTTCAATTCTATTTTTTTTTTTTTTTATTCTATTATAGTGTTTTCTTTTCTCTTCTACTCTATTATTTTATTTTTTTTACTTTCTATTATTCTCTGTTCGTTTTTATTTTCTTATATTCTTTTCTATTATATTTTATTTCATTATATTATTTTATTTTGTATTCTTTTCAAATTTTTTCAATTTTATTCTATTCTATTGTGTTTTATTCTATTCTTTTATTTTATTTTCTATTATATTTTATTGTGTTTTATTCTATTATATTTTTATGTTATATTCAGTTTTTTATTCTATTCTGCAGCCTAAGTAGGAATCATCATCTTATTTCACATTTATACCTTACGGTTTTTGTTGCGATTTGTTTCCATTTCAAATTCAAATTTATTTTCGCATTCGGATAATTTGTTAGCAATTTATTACGGATTAGTTGAAAATCGTTATTATTGTGATTAGTAAATTTGGATGCTTTCGAATGTCTGAATAACGGAAATTTCCTTCCAAATTTGGATTCGTAACCGAAAAGAAGCGCACATGTCTAACATGCCCCCAAGATGTATGTATGATGATTATGTGGCAGCAAAAATACCCCCCCCCACACCAAAAAAATGAGCATTAATCTGCAAGCTTACTCACTCCCTTAGCATAAATTTCCCCTTCCACCCTTGCTGAAATCCCCCCTCCCAGCAAAAATCTTTGCACCCCCTAGCACAAATGACCCCCCCCCAAAAAAAAAATAATCACCCCTCCCAGCACAAATCTTACATTTTTCCTCCCGAGTACGCATTCTCTCCCCCCCCCAACTTCAAATCCCCCCAGCACAAATTCCCTTCCCAATTCCCCCCTCCTAGACAATCCCCCCCCCCCCCAATTTCCCCTCTTAATACAAATACCCCCAATCATCCCTAACACAATTCCCCTCCCCGCCAAAACAATTCCCCTCCTAGCGCAATTCCTGTCCCCCTATAACATATCACCTCTAGCACAACCCTCCCAACCCCCCACCCAACGCAAATCCCCCCCCCCCCAACACAGATCCCCCTAAATCACCACTCCTAGCACACTCCCTCAAATTTACAATTCTAGAACAAATTTCCGACCCCCAAATTCGCCTTCCCAGTACAAATCTTTGCACACCCATCCCCCTAGCACAAATCCCCCCGCCCAAAAAAAATCACCCCTCCTAGCACAAATCTTAAATTTTCCCTCTCAATTATGCATTCTCTCCCCCTGACTCCAAATCCCTCCCCTTCCAGCACAAATTCCCTCCCCAATTCCCCCCCCCAATTTCTCCTCTTAATACAAATACCCTCCCCCAATCATCCCTAACCGATTCCCCTCCCCGCCAAAAAATGTCCCCTCCTAGCGCAATTCCTGTCCCCATATACCATATCAACTCTAGCACAAGCCCTCCCAACCCCCCACCCAGCGCAAATCCTCTCCCACCCCCTACACAGATCCCCCTAAATCACCACTCCTAGCACACTCCCCCAAATTTACCATTCTAGAACAATTCTTACCCCGTTACCGACCCCCAAATTCGCCTCCCCAGCACAAATCTTTGCACCCCCTAGCACAAATGACCTCCCCCCAAGAAAAATAAATCACCCCTCCTAGCACAAATCTTCAACTTTCCCTCCCGAGTACGCATTCTCTCCCCCTGACTTCAAATCCCCCCCCCCCAGCACAAATTTCCTCCCAGTTCACCCCTCTTAGCCCAACCCCCCCCCCCCGCCAATTTCCCCTCTTACTACAAATACCCCCAACCATCCCTAACACAATTCCCCTCCCCGCCAAAAAAATGTCCCCTTCCTAGCGCAATTCCTGTCCCCATATACCATATCACCTCTAGAACAACCCTCCCAACCCCCCCCCCCCCCCACCCAGCTCAAATGCCCCCCCAACACAGATCCCCCTAAATCTCTACTCCTAGCACACTCCCTCAAATATACCATTCTAGAACAATTCTTACTCCCTTATCGCCCCCCCCAAATTCACCTTCCCAGCACAAATCTTTGCATACCCATCCCCCTAGCTCAAATCCACCCCCCTCCCCAAAAAAATCACCCCCTCTTAGCACAAATCTTCAACTTTCCCTCTCAAGTACACATCCTCTCCCCCTGACTCCAAATCCCTCCCCTTAAAGCAGAATATCCCTCCCCAATCCCCCCCAAATGTCCCCTCTTAATACAAATACCCTCCCCCAATCATCCCTAACACAATTCCCCTCCCTGCCAAAAAAAAATATTCCCCTCCTAGCGCAATTCCTGTCCCCCTATACCATATCACCTCTTGTAGCACAACCCCCCCAACTCCCTCCCCCCACCTAGTGCAAATGCTCTTCACTGTCTCCCCCCCTCAAAACCAAATCCCTGTAAATCACCACTCCTAGCACACTCCCTCAAATTTACCCTTCTTACCCCTTACTGCCCCCCACATTCCCCCTCCCAAAACAAATACCCTCCCTCCAATCTCCTTGCACCCCCCCTCCACCTCACATGATACCACATAGCCCAGGACAGCCACCCCTTGTCCTGGTTATGGGTCGTTCTTCCCTCCAATCAGCTCTCTGAGCTCTCCTCACTGAGCTCTGCACAGTGTAACTTCATCTCTCTGCCCCCTTTTTTCTGAACTCTCAGGCAAGCTTTATAAATCCTGCACTTTAAACGGATGTAGAGAAGAGAAGACTGCAGATAAACAGGTACAACTTATGTCGGAGGATTTTTTTTGTTTCCATCTCTGAGTATCACCATTCACTTTTGGTGGGTATATCGAAGGGTTTACAAACACTTTAAGTCCCCTTTAACTGTCCTGACTGGAGAAAAAAAGCTGATGTGAATCAAATCGGCGAGCCGCCATTCTGTGACAAGTCGTAAACGCCGCCGGCTCCGTATCTCATCACAATAACACATCTTGCAGAATGAGTTCTCTCTTGGCAGGAGCAGAGCCCGCGCTGTGTTGTTTTTTTTTTTGGGGGGGGGGGAAGGCTGGTAGCCGAAATGCTGAATATTTATCCGATTTGAAAGATATAGAGCAGCATGACGGGCGGCGGCGTGTGATGGAAATAGTCTGTCATCTTCTGCGCATATTTCGTGCCCTCGGCGCCCTTGTTTGTGTTTAAATGTTGCTGGAACATTTGAGGTGAGAAATGGCAGGGCCAGGTTGTTTTTCCCCAGTTGTATATTGTCATTACGCAGCTCCTGCTGGGAAACGTTCCACCCCGCCGACCGCCGCTAGGTGTCAACGCCGAAAGACGACCAGAGCCGGTAAGATGAGTTGGTTTGTTTTCACGTCTTTTTTTTTGTTTACACGCGGTTCAGCGCCGTTCAGAAACATGCCTGGTGCATGAATCCGCTCTGATCGACCGCAGCGCTGAGTAAGCTCTGAAAATGTCACATCTGAGGACAAAGGTACGTAAATTAGGGAAAATGGTATTACTCAGCAGTCGAAAGGATCGCCTCGCACTCAGGGCTTTTTTTTCTCAGAGAATAGGTACAGGTACTCTTTCCTTCAGATTCACTCCTTGGTTCCACCCCCTACCCACCTCCGAGCCCTATTCCTTGGTTCCACCCCCTAAACCACCTCTGAGCACCATCCCTTGGTTCCACCTTCTAACACACCTCCGAGCACCATCCCTTGGTTCCACCTCCTAACCCACCTCAGAGCACCATCCTTTGGTTCCACCTCCTAACCCACCTCAGATCACCATGCCATGGTTCCACCCCCTAGCGACCTCCGAGCACCATCCCTTGGTTCCACCTTCTAACACACCTCAGAGCACCACCCCTTGGTTCCACCTTCTAACACACCTCAGAGCACCATCCCTTGGTTCCACCTTCTAACACACCTCAGAGCACCATCCCTTGGTTCCACCTCCTAGCCCACCTCAGAGCACCATGCCATGGTTCCACCCCCTACCGACCTCCAAGCACCATCCCTTGGTTCCACCCCCTTAACCACTTCCAAGCACCATCCCTTGGTTCTACCTCCTAACCCACCTCAGAGCACCATCCGTTGGTTCCAACCCCTACCCACCTCTGAGCACCGTCCCTTGGTTCCAACCCCAATACACCTCCAAGCACCGTCCCTTGGTTCAATCACCTACCCACCTCTGAACACTGTCCCTTGGTTCCAGCCACTACCCACTTCTGAGCACCGTCCCTTGGTTCCACCCCTTACTCACCTCTGAGCACCATTCCTTGGTTCCACCCCTTACCCAGCTTCGAGCACCATCCCTTGGTTCCACCTCCTAAAACACCTCCGAGCACCATCCCTTGGTTCTACCTCCTAACCCACCTCAGAGCACCATCCCTTGGTTCTACCTCCTAACCCACCTCAGAGCACCATCCATTGTTTCCACCTCCTAACCCACCTCAGAGCACAATCCTTGGGTTCCACCTCCTAACCCACCTCAGAGCACCATCCCTTGGTTCTTCCCCATACCCACCTCCGAGCAACATCCTTGGGTTCCACCCTCTATCCACCTCTGAGCACCATCCCTTGGTTTCACCACCAACACACCTCCAAGCACCGTTCCTTGGTTCCACCTCCTGACCACCTCCGAGCACCTAGAAACATAAGAGAAAACAGAAGGCACGTAGGCCATTCTGTTTTCTTGTATGTTTCTAGTGACTTTGGACTTCCCCAGTCTTTAGAAGGCAGCGAGGTGTTCATTGTCTACATACATAAACACACCAAACAAGAGTTTGTTTAGGGTTTACTGCACAGTGCAGGAGAGTGAAAGTTGTGTCACCTCCGAGCATCGTCCCTTGGTTCTATATCCTACCCACCTCCGAACACTGTCCCGTGGTTCCACCCCCTACCCACCTCCGAGCACCATCCCTTGGTTCCACATCCCAAACCAACTCTGAGCGCCATCCCTTGGTTCAATTCCCTACCCACCTCCGAACATCATCCCTTGGTTCCAGCCCCTACCCACTTCCAAGCACTGTCTCTTGGTTCCACCCCCTACCCACCTCTAAGCACCGTCCGTTGGTTCCAGCCCCTACCCACCTTAAAGCACCATCCCTCGGTTTCACCCCCTACCCACCTCCAAGCACCTTCCCTTGGTTTAACCCCCTGTCCACCTCTGAGTACCTTCCCTTGGTTCCACCCCTACCCACCTCTGAGCACTGTCCCTTGGTTCCAGCCCCAATACACCTCCAAGCACCGTCCCTTGGTTCAATCCCCTACCCACCTCTGAACACTGTCCCTTGGTTCCAGCCCCTACCCACTTCCGAGCACCGTCCCTTGGTTCCACCCCTTACCCACCTCCGAGCACCATTCCTTGGTTCCACCCCTTACCCAGCTTCGAGCACCATCCCTTAGTTTCACCTCCTAAAACACCTCCGAGCACCATCCCTTGGTTCTACCTCCTAACCCACCTCAGAGCACCATCCTTTGGTTCCACCTCCTAATCCACCTCAGAGCACCATCCTTTGGTTCCACCTCCTACCCACCTCAGAGCACCATCCTTTGGTCCCACCTCCTAACCCACCTCAGAGCACCGTCCCTTGGTTCTACTCCCTACCCACCTCCGAGCAACATCCTTAGGTTCCACCCTCTATCCACCTCTGAGCACCATCCCTTGGTTTCACCCCCAACACACCTCCAAGCACCGTTCCTTGGTTCCACCTCCTGACCACCTCCGAAGGCTTGTAGGCCATTCTGTTTTCTCGTATGTTTCTAGTGACTTTGGACTTCCCCAGACTTCAGAAGGCAGCGAGGTGTGCATTGTCTACATACATAAACACACCAAACAAGAGTTTGTTTTGGGTTTACTGCACAGTGCAGGAGAGTGAAAGTTGTGTCACCTCCGAGCATCGTCCCTTGGATCTACCTCCTACCCACCTCCGAACACTGTCCTGTGGTTCCACCCCCTACCCACCTCCAAGCACCATCCCTTGGATCCACACTCTATCCACCTCCGAGCACCATCCCTTGGTTCCACATGCCAAACCACCTCCGAGCACCATCCCTTGGTTCCACCCTCTAACCACCTCCGAACACAATCCCTTGGTTCCACATCCCAAACCAACTCCGAACACCATCCGTTGGTTCCAGCCCCCACCCACCTTAAAGCACCGTCCCTCGGTTTCACTCACTACCCACCTCCAAGCACCTTCCCTTGGTTTCACCCCATATCCACCTCTGAGCCCTGACCCTTGGTTCCAGCCCCTACCCAACTCCAAGCACCATCACTTGGTTCCACCTCCGAGCACCATCCCTTGGTTCCACCCCCTACCCACCTCCGAGCTCCTTCCCTTGGTTCAACCCTGTGACGGAATCGTCCAGCACCCAGCTTGAGTGCTTCTGTCAGTATACAGCTTCCTCCATTCTGGACATAGGAACCAGATATTTTAGTTGACCATACAAGACTAGTGGACAATAGCTTGTATGAGACCTGGAATTGTTTATTGAAAACTCACACAGAATTTATAGTACACCAGATCAGGTGAGCCTGATCACATTATCGGATGCAAAGGAAACTGTATACAGGAATATAATTAACATAACTAAAGAACAGCCAACATAAAATATGCTAATCCGCGTCTAGCAACTAATAACTGACAATGATATAATTAATATGAGTTAATTAACTAGTCGCTCAAACCAGCCTAGGTGGAGGGGACACAATACTAGCAGACAGACAGAAACAATAGGTGACCCAATTAACAATGGGAGAGACACAACTTTGTGTATCTGTCAACTAGACACCTCCTCAGAAGACAATGTATAATGCCCCAGCAGTCTGATAGCGTGGCATTAATTTATCTATTTAAAAAAAAAAATGCCATCACATCTAAGAATTGCAAAGCCCCTGCCCCTAGCCCCGCTGCCGCCCTCCCTATCCATGCTCCCGTACCCTTCAGGCCCCTTTTAATTCCTATGGCGGAGATGGGGGGGGGGGTTTGAAGCACTTGATTAGAGCCAGAGTCTCTAATAGGCTTCAAAAAAGGATGGACTTGGGACGCAGAGCATTGAGTCCTGATCCCACCCAGTAGTGTGGCAATGGCAAATACATTTTCACTATTTTCATACTAAATCTTCTCCCCGCCAATCAGGAAGCAGGTGTGAGACCTGTTTCCCGATTGGCCAAAACATCAGGTGATCCTATTGGATGCCTGACATGGAGCCAGGGAGGAAGCCGCTGGAGCCAGAGAGGAAGCCCACCACCCTGGAGCTGCTACCTGGACCCCACACCCGCTAGCCTGGAGCTGCTGCCCAGACCCTGCACCCACTAGCCTGGAGCTGTTGCCCAGACCCCGCACCCGCTAGCCTGGAGCCGCTGCCTGAACCCCGCACCCACTAGCCTGGACCCCACACCCGCTATCCTAGAGCCGCTGCCCGGACCCCGCACCCGCTAGCCTGGAGCCGCACCCGCTAGCCTGAAGCCGCTGCCCAGAGATTGCACCCGCTAGCCTGGACCTGCTGCCCGGACCCCACTAGTCCGGGCACCCGCTAGTCCCACTAGTCCGGGCACCCGCCACTCTTGTAAGATGCAAATTATTAAATGTTTGCTTTTTGGTTTAATGCCGCTTTAAAAAACATTTTTTACTTTTCCGGCTCACAATATAAATAAATGCGCATCCATTCCTCCCAATACTCCGATGTCATCTTCCCTCTACATACTCATCAGTGAAGGGTGCAGGTGTAGACAGCGATTATCGCTCTCGTGTGTCTTCAGAAAAGGTCGCTATGCAGAGACAGGCCTGACCTATCTGTGTCAAGGCAAGTCCCATCTCATATCGTGCCACCCACTCCTCCTCCTCCTCCTCCTCCCCGCACAAAGGACTTTCCACACCGAGAGCCGTTCAGGGGCCGATAATAGATAATCGCTGGCCGCCTGCTGCGACTAGACTGGGAGACTGTTTCATGTACTATCTTCTATCCGAGGAAGGAAAACATAAGAGCCGCAGAACTCCCTGTGATGTGCCGCGGCCGGAACACTCAGCTCCATCCCGGCAGACATCAGAGGACCCAACTTCCAGACTGGAGCTGAACTATTAAAACTCCAGCCGGAAATATTAGACACACATTTATATAGCAAAATTATAGTTAAAAATTGGGAGATTTTGGTAAAATTTCAGTGAAGTGCAATTTCTCCATTTCACTCACCCCTACTCTCTGAGCATATACACTACCAGTGTAGTGCTTACCCTGCAGGAGCCGTTGTTTTATTGGGTCCCCGGTTCCTAGAGCCCATGGCAATAACCCCCTAAAACAATTAAGTAAAACCATAGCAAATGGGAGTATACAGATGGTAACAGGCAAACGGACCAGAGAATGACCCTATACTTAGGTCCTATCTAAGGGCAATGCTAAGATAATAGTTCGCCAGTCTCTGTCAAACTCTTCCACCGCTGGCCAGTACGTTAGGGCCCAAATCCAGCATTGGAGTGCTCAGATAACGTTCCTCCAAACCCGGGTATAGGCCCAAGCAAACAAAACTGTTCCTCTCTAAAAAAATAAAGATAAGTAAAAATAAACTAAAAAAAAAAAAAGACCTTCCCAAACAATGGGTAAGGTGCTAAAAACATCTACACTAAAGCACATACAGTGTCTAGAGGGGCCGGTCCGCGGCGTTCACTCCACCTGCGTTTCGGGCTCCCTCCTCGTATACCGGAAATGACGTAAGTGCGTAGCCCCGTCTTACGCGTTTCGTCATAGATGTTTTCAAACGGGTACTATTGGTCAGGGATTAAGTTGTGATCCCTATTTTAGGTAGCGACATTCACCCCACTTATATCATCTATTAACATCTTAGCCCCTTAGGGGGTCTAATAGGGGAGGCTGCACACCTTTCTTATCCCCCATACACACGGTCGAAAATTCAGACGGAAAATGTCCGATCGGACCATGTTGTCGGAAAATACGCCCGTGTGTGGGCTCCATCTGACTTTTTCCGTCGGAATTTCCGTCAGAAAAAGTTTGAGAGCTGGATCTCAAATTTTCCGACAACAAAATCCGTTCCGATCGTGTGTAGGGAATTTCGACGGACAAAGTGCCACGCATGCTCAGATCACATTACGAGACCAAAGCTATTGGCTACTAGCCTCTACGTAGTTTCATAGTACGTAACGAACGTCACCTCGTTCGGAACGATCGGATTTTGTGGTCGGAATTTCTGACCGTGTGTACGAGGGCTTAGCCCCTTAGGGGGTCTAATAGGGGAGGCTGCACACCTTTCTTATTCCTACAGCGCGGAGTCCTTTCTAATTTTTCTGTATAATTGATTCATAGTTCAAAAAGGTAAAAAACACATGGTAAATGCATGATTGCGTTCCCACAGTACCGCCAATCGTTAATAACAATATCTACCCATAGGTAAGAGTGTTGGGACCATAGGTTTTTGTTCCCCCTCTTCCCGTTAAATATTAACTACTATTTACGGTTAATTTACACTTTATTACAGACATATCAAGTGTACAGCTTCTCCTGATGAGTGGAAGTTATCGACGAAACGCGTCAAGATTTTACTGATGCTATGTCACAGAAATGATGCGTTTACCATGTGTTTTTTACCTTTTTGAACTATGAATCAATTATATATTAATATGGCTTCAATTTATCATGGTAATTATGTTTGTACATATTTGAGTATATTGCTATTTTACTATGAATTACGTGGAATAATGATGTATATTATGCAATTATTTTTTATTACGTGATTTACCAATCATGTTTATTTTAATTTTGTATGTTATTTATTGAGATGGTACTTTAACACCTTGCAGTATGCTCATCTGTACTAATAAATATGGTATTTATTAATATTAATTGATTCATTCTATGACACTGATGTGTTTCATTTAAAGTCTCATTATCCCCCTTTTCGTATTCCCCCCTCTTTTACAAGTACCAGGGATGGAGACATATGTACTTTAATAGTCGTTGGCTCATATAAAGTCCCAACATTCTCTTTTCTTTATATTCCATTAATACGATTGTCTATATTTTTTAATACATCACTCTCATTGTGGATATTTTTGAGCAATTTGCACAATTTATTTATTTGATTATTATGAACTTTATTATCATTATTCATTAATCAGCACAATCCTCACTATTTCTCATTTATTGTTTGTGTTTTGTGTTGCACTAAGAATTGCTGCTCTTATTCATTCATTTATGTACTTTGTTTAGGGTAGATGGTTTTTAGCACAGTTTCTCATACTATTTTACATTTAGTGTTAGGGTTATGGAGGGGGTTATTGTTAGGGTTATGGAGGAGGTTATTGTAAGGGTTATGGGGAGGGTTATTGTTAGGGTTGGGAGGGTTAGTGTTAGGGATATGGAGGGGGTTATTGTTAGGGTTATGGAGGGGGTTATTGTTAGGGTTATGGGGAGGGTTAGTGTTAGGGCTTTGGAGGGGGTTATTGTTAGGGTTATAGAGGGGGTTATTGTTAGGGTTATGGGGAGGGTTATTGTTAGGGTTATGGGGAGGGTTAGTGTTATGGGGAGGGTTATTGTTAGGGTTATGGGGATGGTTATTGTTAGGGTTATGGGGAGGGTTAGTGTTAGGGTTATGGAGGGGGTTATTGTTAGGGTTATGGAGGGGGTTATTGTTAGGGTTATGGGGAGGGTTATTGTTAGGGTTATGGAGGGGGTTATTGTTAGGGTTATGGCGGGGGTTATTGTTAGGGTTATGGGGAGGGTTAGTGTTAGGTCTATGGAGGGGGTTATTGTTAGGGTTATAGAGGGGGTTATTGTTAGTGTTATGGGGAGAGTTATTGTTAGGGTTATGGGGAGGGTTAGTGTTAGGGTTATGGAGGGGGTTATTGTTAGGGTTATGGGAGGGTTATTGTTAGGGTTATGGGGAGGGTTAGTGTTAGGGTTATGGGAGGGTTATTGTTAGGGTTATGGGAGGGTTATTGTTAGGGTTATGGAGGGGGTTATTGTTAGGGTTATGGGGAGGGTTAGTGTTAGGGCTATAGAGGGGGTTATTGTTAGGGTTATAGAGGGGGTTATTGTTAGGGTTATGGGGAGGGTTAGTGTTATGGGGAGGGTTATTGTTAGGGTTATGGGAGGGTTAGTGTTAGGGCTATGGAGGGGGTTATTGTTAGGGTTATAGAGGGGGTTATTGTTAGGGTTATGGAGGGGGTTATTGTTAGGGTTATGGGGAGAGTTATAGTTAGGGTTGTTGGGGGGAGTAATTGTTAGGGGTTATGGGGAGGGTCATCATCAAGGTTATAGGGGAGTTATGGTTAGGGTTATAAGGGAGGGGGTTAGTGTTATAGGGAGGGGGTTATTGTTATGGTTACGGGGGCTATTGATAGGGCTAATGGGGGGGTTATTAGGGTTATTGTTATGGGGAGGTTATTAGGGTTAGTGTTAGGGTTATGGAGGGGGTTATTGTCAGGGTTATAGGGAGTGTTATTGTCAGGGTTATGGGGGGGGGGGGGTAGTGTTAGGGTTATAGGGAGAGTTATTGTTTAGGGTTATGGTCAGTGCTATGGGGGGTTATTAGGGTTATTATTATGGGGAGGTTATTAGGGTTATTGTTAGGGTTATTATTATGGGGAGGGTTATTGTTAGGGTTGGGAGGGTTAGTGTTAGGGTCATGAAGGGGGTTATTGTTAGGGTTATGGGGAGAGTTATTGTAATGCCACACGGTCGGAATTCTCGTCGGAAAAAGCTCTGATGGTTTTCCCGTTGGAATTCCGACGGAATTTCGCTCACACTGTCTTGCCTACACACGGTCACACCAAATTCCGACGGTCAGTAACACCACGCCTTAAAAAAAGTTCGACTGCACTATAAAAGGGAAGTTTAATGCTTCTGAGCATGCGTTGAATTGTTTCCGAGCATGCGTCGGAATTTTGCGTGTCGGAATTGCATACACACGATCGGAAAATCCGATAGAAAGGTTTTCCGTCGGAAAAATTAAGAACAGGCTCTCAATCCAAAGTCCGTCGGAAATTCCGACAGAAAAAGACCGATGGGCATACACACGGTCGGAAAATCCGATGAAAAGCTCCCATCGGACTGTTGCATCGGAAATTCCGACCGTGTGTACGCGGCATTAGGGTTATGGAGGGGGTTATTGTTAGGGTTATGGGAGGGTTATTGTTAGGGTTATGGGGAGGGTTATTGTTAGGGTTATGGGGAGGGTTATTGTTAGGGTTATGGGGAGGGTTATTGTTAGGGTTATGGGGAGGGTTATTGTTAGGGTTATGGAGGGGGTTATTGTTAGGGTTATGGGGAGGGTTATTGTTAGGGTTATGGGGAGGGTTATTGTTAGGGTTATGGGGAGGGTTATTGTTAGGGTTATGGGGAGGGTTATTGTTAGGGTTATGGGAGGGTTATTGTTAGGGTTATGGGAGGGTTATTGTTAGGGTTATGGGAGGGTTATTGTTAGGGTTATTGGGGGGAGTAATTGTCAGGGTTATAGGGAGGGTTATTGTTAGGGTTATGGGAGGGCTATCAGTAGGGCTATGGGGGGTTACAGTTAGGGTTATGGAGGGGGTTATTGACAGTGTTGTGGGGTTAGGATTATAGGGAGGGCTATTGGTAGGGCTATGGGGGGTTGTTAGGGTTATTGTTATGGGGGGTTATTAGGGTTATTGTTATGGGGGTTGTTAGGGTTATTGTTATGAGGGGGGGTTATTAGGGTTATTATTAGGGTTGTTTGGTGGGTTATTGTTTGGGTTAAGAGGAAGGTTATAGTTGGGGGTATAGAGGGGGTTAGCATTACACAAAATGTTAATGTGTTGAGAACCAAGAGGGTTATTGTGAGGATTGGGGTTGGGGTTACAGAGCAAATCAATGTTAGTGCTGCAAGGGAGATAAAGATGTTTAGTTATTATGGTCGAAAAAAGTCAGTCTAGTTCAACCAATAAAGCCTATTTAGGGCTATGGGGAGGATTAGTGTAATGCCGCGTACACACGACCGGACTTTCCGGCAGAAAAGGTCCGGCAGAATCATTTCATCGGATATTCCGATCGTGTGTGTGGGCTGCAGCAGGCTTTTTTCTTCAAAAATCCAGACGCACCTAGAAATAGAACATGATTTAAATCTGTAGAATCAATTTCTATCGGGAAAACCAATCGTCTGTGTGCTGGTCCGATGGACCAAATACGACGCAAGGGCAGCTATTGGCTACTGGCTATTGAACGTCCTTTCCTAGTCCCGTCTTACGTCATCGTGCGCAAAACGAACGGGCTTTGGTGTGATCGTGTGTGGCCAAGTCCTGTCTCTGTACACTACAGCAGAGCTCAGAGAGGGGGTCGGGAGAAGAAGCACAAGCAGCCAATCAGTTGTGCTACAGTGCAAAATACATGCTGATAGGAGGAGAGATCAGGGTGACAGAGATAAGCTCAGAAAGTCTGCTGCTTCTTCTCTAACCGTCCAATTAGACATGTGCACAATAGAAAAAATTTTTTTATTTTCGTTTTGTTTCTGTTCGTTTCCGTTGATTCGTAACGATTCGTAATTTCTTAAGTCGTCGGTGTTCGTATTCGTAACGATTAGTATTTTCGTAAGAGTTATTTTTCCGTTGATTAGTTTTTCCGTTAGTTTTAATTTTCGTTTATTCGAAATTCGGACGCATTCGTATTTTCGTAGATTTAGTTACATTCGTACTTTCGTTAGATTGATTTATTCGTACTTTCGTAGCATTGTTTTCGTAGATTCGTAATCGGAGCATAATTCATAATTTTATGTAATGTGTATGCTATTATTTACATTTTAAGAGACACGGAAAAATTACGAATCGAAAAAAAAATTACGAATATACAAATTTTTTCGTTCAATCCATTCGAAGCACGTTAAGCAGCGCCATTGTAAGAGACACGGAAAATAACGAATCGAATAAAATATATAAAAAATTACGAATGTACGAATTTTTTCGTTGCAATCCATTCGAAGCACGTTAAGCAGCGCCATTGTAAGGGACACGGAAAATAACGAATCGAAAAAAATATATAATAAATTACGAATGTACGAATTTTTTCGTTCAATCCATTCGAAGCACGTTAAGCAGCGCCATTGTAAGAGACACGGAAAATTACCAATTCAACCAAAAAAAAAAAGTTACGAATGTACGAATTTTTTCGTTCATTTTGATTTTCGTTGCTCCTGTTTTCTTCTTTCGTAGATTCGTTGTTTCTAATTTGGTTATTTCGGATTTTCGTTGTTTTTTGTATTCGTTCGATTCAAACATTTGTTATTCGTTAAAATTTTTAGCGAATCGTTCGCTCATTCGTACGATAACGAATTTTAACGAAAAACGAAAAAATAAACGAAACGAATTGCACATGTCTACCGTCCAATCACAGACTGCGACAAGACCTGTAAGTATTATAGAACTACAGCAGATACATATCAGGTCTCCTGCCCTGAAACAAAGGACTGCGCTGTGTGGCAGAGCTGTGTAAATCTCTGGATTGGATGGACAGAAATGTAAATCCCTATTGGCAGGTAAAATATTTCCCTTGTTTGCATTCCATTTGTGTATTTAGCTGTTTGCTGGAGATCAGCTTTAAATAAACATTGTCTAAAAAAAAAAAAAAATCCTTCCTTAAGAAAAAAAGAGGGGGGGGGGATCCCTTCTTCCGGTATTAAAATTCCTGAAGGTAACTGGTTGCTTTTAAGCTCTGACCTCTGAAATTTCCCGATGTAAACACGGCAGAAAATACAGATGTCCCGGCCGTGTCTCTGTTTCCAATGTTCCTCTTGGATCTCCAGTATAGGACATGGAGGCAGATTGGAAGCGAATGGTTCTTCCAGGAGAAAGCCGGCCTGGGATGGAAGTTTTCGGAATAGGGTGCGAGGGTCACTTACAGAGGTCAGGTGTTAACAAGGTAAGGGGGACCCGGAGGAGGGACGTCTGACATGATGGTGACATTCAGCCCATGCTGGGGCCTGGGGGGCTTACACAGATGGGAAGGAGAAAAAAAAAAATACCCCAAATTGTCCACTTTGACTGTCATGATGATGGTGGTGGTCATCAAGTCCTTGATTTAAAAAAAAAAAAAAATATCTATTTATCTACACTATATTGCCAAAAGAATTGGGACGCCTGCCTTTACACGCACATGAACTTTAATGGCATCCCAGTCTTATGCCCCCGTACACACGGTCGGATATTCCGATGGAAAGGGTCCGATCGGATTATGTTGTCGGAAAATCCGATCATGTTTGGGCTCTAGCGGGCTTTTTCCGTCGGAATTTGAGAGCATTATCTCAAATTTTCCGACAACAAAATCCGATCGTGTGTCGAGGATTCCGAGGATTCCAAACAATGGGTAAGGTGCTAAAAACATCTACACTAAAGCACATACAGCGTCTAGAGGGGCCGGGCCGCGGCGCGCGATGCACCTGCGTTTCGGGCTCCCTCCTCGTATACCGGAAATGGCGTAAGTGCGTAGCCCCGCCTTACGCGTTTCGTCATAGATGTTTTCAAACGGGTACTATTGGTCAGGGATTAAGTTGTGATCCCTGTTTTAGGTAGCACCATTCACCCCACTTATATCATCTATTGACGTCTTAGCCCCTTAGGGGGTTTAATAGGGGAGGCTGCACACCTTTTTTATGCCCCATACACACGGTCGGAAATTCCGATGGAAAGAGTCCGATCGGATTATGTTGTCGGAAAATCCGATCATGTGTAGGCTCTAGCGGGCTTTTTCTGTCGAATTTGAGAGCAGGATCTCAGAAAGGATCTCGGAAATTACGTAAGTGCGTAGCCCCGCCTTACGCGTTTCGTCATAGATGTTTTCAAACGGGTACTATTGGTCAGGGATTAAGTTGTGATCCCTATTTTAGGTAGCGCCATTCACCCCACTTATATCATCTATTGACGTCTTAGCACCTTAGGGGGTCTAATAGGGGAGGGTGCACACCTTTTTTATGCCCCATACACACGGTCAGATATTCCGATGGAAAGAGTCCGATCGGATTATGTTGTCGGAAAATCCGATCATGTGTGGGCTCTAGCGGGCTTTTTCCGTCGGAATTTGAGAGCAGGATCTCAAATTTTCCGACAACAAAATCCGATCGGACTTTTTCCGATCGTGTGTCGAGAATTCTGAGGATTCCAAACAATGGGTAAGGTGCTAAAAACATCTACACTAAAGCACATACAGCGTCTAGAGGGGCCGGTCCACGGCGTGCGCCCCACCTGCGTTTCGGGCTCCCTCCTCGTATACCGGAAATGACGTAAGTGCGTAGCCCCGCCTTACGCGTTTCGTCATAGATGTTTTCAAACGGGTACTATTGGTCAGGGATTAAGTTGTGATCCCTATTTTAGGTAGCGCCATTCACCCCACTTATATCAGGGGGTCTAATAGGGGAGGCTGCACACCTTTTTTATGCCCCATACACACGGTCGGAAATTCCGATGGAAAATGTCCGATCGGACCATGTTGTTGGAAAATAGGCCCGTGTGTGGGCTCCATCGGACTTTTTCCGTCGGAATTTCCGTCGGAAAAAGTTTGAGAGCTGGATCTCAAATTTTCCGACAACAAAATCCGTTCCGATCGTGTGTAGGGAATTCCGACGGACAAAGTGCCACGCATGCTCAGATCAAATTACGAGACCAAAGCTATTGGCTACTAGCCTCTACGTAGTTCCGTCGTACGCAACGAACGTCACCACGTTCGGAATGATTGGATTTTTCAACAACTTTGTCCGACCATGTGTATGCAACACCAGTGTCGGACAAAATCCGTCGGAAAAAATCTGATGGATTTTGTGGTCGGAATTTCCGACCGTGTGTACAGGGGCTTAGTCCGTAGGGTTCAATATTGAGTTGGCCCACCCTTTGCATCTATAACAGCTTCAACTCTTCTGGGAAGGCCGTCCACAAGGTTTAGGAGTGCGTCTATGGGAATGTTTGACCATTCTTCCAGAAGCGCATTTGTGAGGTCAGGCACTGATGGTGGACGAGAAGGCCTGGCACACAGTCTGCTGTTCTATTGGATTGAGGTCAGAACTCTGTGCAGGCCAAAGTTCCTCCACCCCAAACTCATCCACCCATGTCTTTATGGACCTTGTTTTGTGCACTGGTGTCTTGTCATGTTGGAACAGGAAGGGGACATCCACAAACTGTTTCCACAAAGTTGGGAGCATGAAATTGTCCAAAATGTCTTGGTATGCTGACGCCTTAAAGTGGTTGTACACCCTGTACAACAACTTTCACCTACAGGCAGGTGCGGACTGACCATTTGACCACTCGGGCACTGCCCGAGGGCCCCGGGTCACTAGGGGGCCCCATCAGGGTTGCCAGCCTCAGTAAAACCAGGGACAGTATGTAAATAATCTGTGTTTTTTTTACATCTGTTTCTTAAATGTCCCTTACCGACATCCTTTTGGTCTAAAAATCCAGAGATTATAGCTGCCCCACCTCTCCAGTACCTTCTCAGCCAATAGAAACATGTCTGTGTATACTGTGTGATTGTATACTGTGTGTGTGTATACTGTGTGGCCCCATAATCTCTGATTGCCTGGGGGCCCCATAATCTCCTATTGCCCCGGGGCCCCATGAGTTTTCAGTCCGCTCCTGCCTACAGATAAGCCTATATTAAGGCTTACTTGTAGGTGCTGGAAATATCTCCCTAACCTACACAGTTTAGGAGATATTTACAATTCTCCGTACGATGATTTCTTCTGCGCATGCGCCGATGTATTCAGTGCATGCGCACTTTAGAAAGGGCACGCTGTGCCGTTTCTAGCTGGGTCATGCCGTGACTGGCGGCTCTCATGCGCATGCGTGGGAGTGACGTCACCCGACTCCGGCCAGTCACAGAGCCAGAGTTCGCAGCCCCCCGGAAGTAAGAGGGCTGAAGATGGACGCTTCCAGCCAGCGGGGACAAAGGGAAACAAAGAGGAAGTAAAACCCATCAGGGTTTATTTCCTCTTTAACCACTTGCCGACCGGCGCACGACGATATACGTCGGCAGAATGGCACGTACAGGCAGGAGGGCGTATATATAAGTCCCTCCTTAATGCCTGTCCGTGCCATCGGGAGCGCGCCGGGAGCGGCGCGCTCCCGCGCCGGTCGGGACCCCCCGTGAGTCCGGTCGCGGTCCCCGCGGACTCGATCGCCTCGGGGACCCCCGCGATCGTCTCACGGAGAAGGCTGAACGGGGAGATGCCGAGATAAACAGCATCTCCCCGTTCTGCCTAGCAACTAGTGACGCCAATCTCTGCTCCCTGTGATTGGAGCACAGATCAGCATTCACTAGCTGACAGCCACGCCCCCCCCCCCCCCCCCCCCCCCCCCCCCCCCCCCCCCCCCCCCCCCCCCCCCCCCCCCCCCCCCCCCCCCCCCCCACCCCCCCCCCCCCCCCCCCCTCACAGTAAGAAACACACCCCTAGGCATACTTAACCCTTACACTGCCCCCTTGTGGTTAACCCCTTCACTGCCAGTGTCATTTATACAAGAATCAATGCATTTAAATAGCATTGATTGCTGTATAAATGACAATGGTCCCAAAAATGTGTCAAAAATGTCCGATGTGTCCGCCATAATGTCGCAGTCACAAAAAAAAATCGCAGATCGCCGCCATCGCCGCCATTACTAATAAAAAAAAAATTATTAATAAAAATGCTATAAAACTATCCCCTATCTTGTAAACGCTATAACTTCTGCGCAAACCGATTTTTACCAAAAATATGTAGAAGAATACGTATCGGCCTAAACTGAGGAAAAAAAAAAGTGTTTTTTATATATTTTTTGGGGATATTTATTATAGCAAAAAGTAAAAAATAATGCATTTTTTTTTCAAAATTGTCGCTCTATTTTTGTTTATAGCGCAAAAAATAAAAACCGCAGGGGCGATCAAATACCACCAAATGAAAGCTCTATTTGTGGGAAAAAAAGGACGTCAATTTTGTTTGGGAGCCACGTCGCACGACCGCGCAATTGTCAGTTAAATCGACACAGTGCCGAATCGCAAAAAGGGCCTGGTCCTTTGGCTGCAAATTGGTCCGGGGCTGAAAGTGGTTAAGAGTTCCCTTCACTGGAGCTAAGGGGCCAAAAGAACCCAACACCATAATCCCCCTTCACCAAACTTTACACTTGGCACAATGCAGTCAGGCAAGAACCGTTCTCTTGGCAACCGCCAAACCCAGACACGTCCATCAGATTGAAAGACAGAGAACACGTCTCAACCGCTCTACGGTCCAGTGGCGGCGTGCTTTACACCACTGCACCCAACGCTTTGCATTGCACTTGGTGATGTAAGGCTTGGATACAGTTGTTCGGCCATGCAAACCCATTCCATGAGGCTCTCCACGCACTGTTGTTGTGCTAATCTGAAGGCCACACGAAGTTTGGAGGTCTGTAGCTATTGACTCAATTTTTCCGACGGAAAAGGTTTCTATCGGAAATTCCGATCGTCTGTAGCAATTCCGACGCGCAAAATTCCTACGCATGCTCGGAAACAATTTGACGCATGCCTAGGTGTGCGATTTTATACACCTGTGGCCATGGAGGTGATTGGAACACCTGAATCTAATGATTTGGAGGGGTGTCCCAATACATGTGGCGATATAGTCTATCTATCTATTATTATTATTATAGGATTTATATAGCGCCAACAGTTTACGCAGCGCTTTACAATATAAAAGGGAGACAATACAGTTATAATACAATAAAATACAAGAGGATTAAGAGGGCCCTGCTCAGAAGAGCTTACAATCTAATAGGGTGGGGCAGGTGGTACAAAAAGGTTGTAACTGTGGGGAATGAGCTGATGGAAGTGGTAAAAGATTAGTTGGAGACGTGATAGGCTTCCCTGAAGAGATGAGTTTTCAGGGATCGCCTGAAGGTAGCTAGAGTAGGGGATAGCCGGACAGGTGGAGGTAGCGAGTTCCAGAGGATGGGAGAGGCTCTGGAGAAATCCTAGAGACGAGCATGGGAGGGGGAGATGAGAGAGCTTGACAGTAGACGTGTGCACAATAGAAAAATTTGTTTATTTTCTATTTGTTTCTTTCGTTTCCGTTGATTCGTAACGATTCGTAAATTCGTAAGTCGTCGGTGTTCGTATTCGTAACGATTCGTATTTTCGTAAGAGTTATTTTTTCGTTGATTAATTTTTCCGTTTAATTTTCGTTTTTTTTAGATATTCGGACGCATTCGTATTTTCGTAGATTTAGTTACATTCGTACTTTCGTTAGATTGATTTATTCGTACTTTCGTAACATTGTTTTCGTAGATTCGTAATCGGAGCATAATTCATAATTTTATGTAATGTGTATGCTATTATTACATTGTAAGAGACACGGAAAATTACGAATCGAAAAAAAAAGTTACGAATGTACGAATTTTTTCGTTCAATCCATTCGAAGCACGTTAAGCAGCGCCATTGTAAGAGACACGGAAAATTACGAATCGCAAAAAAAAACAAAAAAAAGTTAGAATGTACAAATGTTTTCGTTCAATCCATTCAAAGCACGTTAAGCAGCGCCATTGTAAGATACACGGAAAATTACGAATCGCAAAAAAAAAAAAAAAAAAGTACGAATGTACGAATTTTTTCGTTCAATCCTTTCGAAGCACGTTGAGCAGCGCCATTGTAAGAGACACGGAAAATTACGAATCGCAAAAAAAAAAAAAAAGTTACAAATGTACGAATTTTTTCGTTCAATCCATTCGAAGCACGTTAAGCAGCGCCATTGTAAGAGACACGGAAAATTACGAATCGAAAAAAAAAAAAAAAAAGTTACGAATGTACAAATTTTTTCGTTCAATCCATTCGAAGCACGTTAAGCAGCGCCATTGTAAGGGACACGGAAAATTACCAATTCAACAAAAAAAAAAAAAGTTACGAATGTACGAATTTTTTCGTTCATTTTGATTTTCGTTGTTCCTGTTTTCGTTTTTCGGATTTTCTTCTTTCGTAGTTTCTAAATTGGTTATTTCGGATTATCATTGTTTTTTGGATTCGTTCGATTCGAACATTCGTTATTCGTTAAAATTTTTAGCGAATCGTTCGTTCATTCGTACTATAACGAATGAACGAATATAACGGAAAAAACGAAAAACTAAAAAAAAATAAATAAAACGAATTGCACATGTCTACTTGACAGTAGGAGGTCTTGAGAAGAGCGGAGAGGACGATTTGGGATATGTTTGGAGACAAGGTTGGTGATGTAGCTCGGGGCAGAGTTGTGGATGGCTTTGTAAGTTGTGGTTAGTATTTTGAATTCAATTCGCTGGGTGATTGGGAGCCAGTGTAGGGATTGGAGGGGAGGGTTGGCAGACACTGAACGGTTGGTAAGGTGGATAAGTCTGGCAGCAGCATTCATGATATCTATCTATCTATCTATCTATCTATCTATCTATCTATCTATCTATCTATCTATCTATCTATCTATCTATCTATCTACCTCTATCTATCTATCTATCTATCTATCTATCTATCTATCTATCTATCTATCTATCTACCTCTATCTATCTATCTATCTATCTATCTATCTATCTATCTATCTATCTATCTATCTATCTATCTATCTATCTATCTATCTATCTATCTATCTCTATCTACCTCTATCTATCTATCTATCTATCTATCTATCTATCTATCTATCTATCTATCTATCTATCTATCTATCTATCTATCATATATTAGTACAAGACAGTTCAATGGACACCATAACGCACCGTAATGCAAACAGATCGCAAAAGTGAGAATCCGGTAAAGGGGATCCTTTTACCACCCGGGCCTAATTTTCCTGGCGGAGGGGACGCCTGCTATTTACTGCACCTGTCTGAGCCGAGTGATTTATGGCCCATCTGCTGAGTATTACTCTGCAGCTTCTGGTTTACAATGGAAGATAAGTGAAGCATTTCAAACTTTCACATCGGGGTAGCCGGTGGCCGGTGTATATTTTTCTTGTGGTTGACAACACGCAGCATCACCTTCCCCAGCGCTCACAATGGCGCACTTTTCTTTAATCGGAAATCTCCGGCGGTAGAAGAGCCGCAGCCCTAGAAAAATAATTAGAGCCGACAAGACATAGACAGACCATCAGGATGGAATGTGAAGGTTTACCGTGCGGGGGAACAACGCCGGAGACCTGGAATAGGAAGGGAAGAAGCAGCAAAATGTCGCCTTGATCTGCGATCTGCGAACATCGGGCCCCGCTTATCCATGTAAAAGAGGGTTCCTCTAATAAAGGATGATATAGGCAAAGCACAGGTGCACTTTATAGGTCGCTTCTCACTTTTCTTTGTTGTTCCCCTTCCCTTCCATAGACCCTGCACCCTCCAGAACCCCCCACCCCACCTTACCATACACCCTGCACCCTCCAGAATCCCCAACCCCCCGCCCCACCTTACCATACACCCTGCACCCTCCAGAACCCCCAACCCCCCGCCCCACCTTACCATACACCCTGCACCCTCCAGAACCCCCAACCCCCCGCCCCACCTTACCATACACCCTGCACCCTCCAGAACCCCCAACCCCCCGCCCCACCTTACCATACACCCTGCACCCTCCAGAACCCCCAACCCCCCGCCCCACCTTACCATACACCCTTCCAGAATCCCCCCACCATACTCCCCGGACCCTCCAAACGCCCCCCAATAGACCCTGCACTCTTTAGGATCCCAAACCAACCATACACCCTGCATCTTCCAGAATCCCCCTACCATCACCCCACCATATTCCCTGGACCCTCCAAAATCCCCTCATATTGCTCTGCACCCTTCAGAACCCCGCCCCCACGTACACCCTACAACTTCCAGAATCCCCCACCATACTCCATGGACCCTCTAAAATCCCCCTATAGACCCTGCTCCCTCTAGTAACTTCTACCCCCCTCCTTCTTACACCCTGCATCTTCCAGAATCCCCCCACCAGATTCTTTGGACCCTCCAAAATCTCCCCATATTACCCTGCACCCTCTAGATCCCGCTCCCCCATACACCCTGCATCTTCCAAAATCCCCCCCCCCCCATACTTACTGGACCCTCTAGACCCCCCCCCCCCCCCCCCCATAGGCCCTGCACTCTCCAGAATCCTCCACCAACTATACACCCTGCATTTTCCAGAATCCCAAGCGCCATACTCCCTGGACCCTCCAAAATCCCCCTATAGACCCTGCACCCTCTAGTAACTTCTACACCCCTTCATACACCTTGCATCCTCCAGAATCCCCCCCCCATACTCTCTGGACCCTTCAGAATACTGTCAAAGACTCTGCACCCTCCAGAACCCCACCCCCATACACCCTGCATCTTTCAAAACATCGCCCACACATACTCCCTGGACCCCATAGCCCCTGCACCTTCCAGAATGCCCCCATATATCCTGCATCCTCCAGAATGCCCCCCTCCTTCACCCATATAACCTCCAGAATTCCCCCCAGCACACACTCTTCACCCTCCACATTTCCCCACTTCCCAATACGCCCTGTATCCTTCAGGTGCCTGGGGGAAATAGATGGCAGAGCCAGGGTTTTATCATCACCCCCTGGACACAACCCCCCCCCCCCCCCCCAGATTTCTAACATTACATCCCCCCATACTCTCTGGACCCTCCAGCACACTGTCATAGACTCTGCAGCCTCCAGAACCCCATGCACCTTGCAGAATTCTAACATTACAGCCTGATAGGGCTGTACATATGCTTAACGACCTGCTGCAATTTTACCTCAGGCAGCAGAGTTTGACAGGGGTCACGTCCTGTCAAAAAGATTAGTAGGGGATGATGGCCAAGTGATTGAATGGATCTGGAAAATCTTTAGCCAATTTGAACCTAAAGATTAATTGGACTTTAAAATATTATGGACCTATGCCAGTCTAGTGTCCCTTTAAGTTCACATAAATGCAGAAAAACAGAAACCAAATGAGCATCTTCTACTATTGAGGAACCATGAGTCCTATCAGAAGGGAATTCTAATCACCAGCCATGCTAAGATCTCACACTCCAAGAGACTTTGATGCAATGCCAGGCTAAACATTGGAGGAGCGCACTGCCTCTCTGCTAATGTGCAGAGAAAGTGAAGGCCAAGCTACCAGAGAGCTGGGATCTGTCCTGCTGAACAAAGGTCTCCATTCATGGGGAGCAGTCAGATGACTTGTCTAGGGGCAGTATGGAAGATGACAGATAATTGCAGCTCTTGGCTTCTGTTTGGCGCTTCATTCAAATTTCTTTAACCCAATTCATTACAGAGAGTATGATAACTGACTTTGTGAGATGGTGATGAGCATCACTGCCAGGCACCAAAAATGCCCCCAAAAATTCAGATGCACTGCAAATTTTGTTAAGCTTTACAATGTACTGCAATGCATGAATGAATGGCATCGCAAAGCATCTAACAAGTGTGCTTTGTGGTAACGTACGCATTCAAATCCGAATGGGATCCATATAAATAAATGTCAAGGGATGATGGAAGCCCATCATAGTGGGCACAGCAGGTGTGCAGACCCCGGAACCCAGCACAGGGATGGTGGTAACCCCTGATAATGGGCACAGCAGGTGTGCAGAGCTGGGAACTCAGCACAGGGATGGTGGGAACCCCTGATAATGGGCACAGCAGGTGTGCAGACCCGAGAACTCAGCACAGGTATTGTGGGAACCCCTCATAATGGGCACAGCAGGTGTAAAGACCTGGGAACTCAGCACAGGGATGGTGAGAACCCCTTATAATGGGCACAGCAGGTGTACAGACCCGGGAACTCAGCACATGGATAGTGGGAACCCCTCATGATGGGCACAGCAGGTGTACAGATCCGAGAACTCAGCACAGGGATGGTGGGAATCCCTCATAATGGGCACAGCAGGTGTACAGACCCAGGAACTTAGCACAGGGATGGTGGGAACCCCTCATAATGGGCACAGCAGGTGTACAGACCTGGGAACTCAGCACAGGGATGGTGGGAACCCCTCATAATGGGCACAGCAGGTGTACAGACCCGGGAACTCAGCACAGGGATGGTGGGAACCCCTCATAATGGGCACAGCAGGTGTACAGATCCGAGAACTCAGCACAGGGATGGTGGGAATCCCTCATAATGGGCACAGCAGGTGTACAGACCCAGGAACTTAGCACAGGGATGGTGGGAACCCCTCATAATGGGCACAGCAGGTGTACAGACCTGGGAACTCAGCACAGGGATGGTGGGAACCCCTCATAATGGGCACAGCAGGTGTACAGACCCGGGAACTCAGCACAGGGATGGTTGGAACCCCTCATAATGGGCACAGCAGGTGTACAGACCCGGAAACTCAGCACAGGGATGGTTGGAACCTCTCATAATGGGCACAGCAGGTGTGCAGACCCGAGAACTCAGCACAGGTATTGTGGGAACCCCTCATAATGGGCACAGCAGGTGTAAAGACCCGGGAACTCAGCACAGGGATGGTGAGAACCCCTCATGATGGGCACATCAGGTGTACAGACCCGGGAACACAGCACAGGGATGGTGGGAATCCCTCATAATGGGCACAGCAGGTGTGCAGACCCAAGAACTCAGCACTGGGATTGTGGGAACCCCTCATAATGGGCACAGTGGGTGTACAGACCCGGGAACTCAGCACAGGGATAGTGGGAATCCCTCATAATTGACCCGGAAACTCAGCACAGGGGTCTCAGCAGTAGAGTCCCTAAGAGATAAAAGAAAACTGTCAGGGGTTCCTCTATCCAGCATCTACTAAAGCCTAAAATATATTTTTGCAGCACATATTTTAATCCTTTTTAATCTCATACATACAGGATCCATTATATAATACATTGTATTCATGCAGCATATATTATACGTCGTGTACATAAAGGATGCATTATATAAAACATTGTATACATACAGAATACATTATATAATTTGTTGTATACATATAGGATACATTATATCATACATTGTATACATACAGGACATTATCTATAATACATTGTATACATACAGGATACATTATATAATGCATTGTATACATACAGGATATATAATATAATTAAACTAACAATAACCTTCAACAATGTTGTCTTTGTTGTTAGCTGCCTTTTTCATATTTATGCTAGTGCTGAGTTTTTTCCACTTTATTTTATTATATAATACAATGTATACATACAGGATATATAATATAATGACACACACTAATGCCCTGTACACACGGTCAGACTTTCCGACGGAAAATGTGCGATCGGATCGTGTTGTCGGAAAATCCGATCGTGTGTGGGCTCCATCCGTCTTTTTCCATCAGAATTTCCGACACACAAAGTTTGAGAGCTGGATCAAAAATTTTCCGACAACAAAATCCGATTGTTTAAATTCCGATCGCGTGTAGACAATTCCGATGGACAAAGTGGCAGGCATGCTCAGAATAAATTACGAGACGAAAGCTTTTGGCTACTGGCCTCTTTATAGTCCCGTCGTACGTGTTGTACGTCACCTCGTTCTAAACAATCGTATTTTATCGACAACTTTGTGCGACCGTGTGTATGCAAGACAAGTTTGGGCCAAGATCCATCAGAAAAAATCAGACGGATTTTGTCGTCGGAATGTCCGACCATGTGTACAGAGCATAACACTACAATAACCTTCAACAATACTGACCTTGTTAACTGTTTTGTTTTTCATATTTATTTTAGTGCTGACTTTTGTATCACTTTTTTATATTCTGTAACACATTTTATGCTTACAGGATACATTATATAATACATTGTATACTTACAGGATACATTATATAATACATTGTATACTTACAGGATACGTTATATAATACATCATATACATACAGGATACATTATATAATACATTGTATACATACAGGATACATTATATAATACATTGTATCTTTCTCTCTGTTAGAATATTATTTCAAATTCATAATTCGGCACTTATAGGTGTTATATTATATTCATGGCAAGCTTGCAAAACATATTTGGTTTTATGATTAGTCATAATAAATATAGTATGTGTGAATGACCTTGATCAAATGTTCAGTAAAATAGATCCTCATCTAAAGCTGAGTATTGCTATAAGTATCTGCTGTATGTAGTTAGTTTGAGAATGACTAATGCCGTGGACACACGACCGTTTTTTCCGTCAGAATAAACTCTGACGGTTTTTCTGGCGGAGTTCCGCTGAAACGGACTTGCCTTCACACGATCACACCAAAGTCTGATCGTTTAGAACGCAGTGACGTACAACACGTACAACGGGACTAGAAAAGGGAAGTTCAATAGCCAGTAGCCAATAGCTACCCTTGCGTAGTTTTTGGTCCATCTGAATAGCATACAAACGGTTTTCCCGATAGGAATTGATTTAAAACATGTTCAATTTCTAGGTCCTTCAGAAAAAGTCTGATGAAGCCCACACACGATCAGAATATACGATGGAATGATTCAGTCGGACCTTTTTCTGATGAAAAGTCCGACCGCGTGTATGCGGCAATAGAAGGTATCTTCTAATACTGGTCCAGAACAGACCAGTATTTATGTAGTTAGAGGAATAATACATATTTGTTTATATCCTGTTAAGTTAGTTTAGTGTAATCTCAGTCATATTAATAAGTATTAGTATATAGATAATTATTGTAGTTAAAGTTGATAATATGTGTTCATAATAGTAGATGTTTGGTTATATGACATTACATGAGCAGCACATTACTACAAATGTTAAATGTGGGATTGTCAATCAAACTTCATATATGACTCTCTGAGTTAGTATCTCTTTTTGTATAGGATATTGCTGAAGTTAGTAGAAATGAATGTGTGCCATACAAGGTTCTAAGTTTTTGTGAGGTTATGACGATCACATGTAACATATAAAGCCAACACTTCAATATTGAAGGTCAGACAGACACACACCCACTAGGAGAGATGACACAGACATATTCACACAAAGACACTTTGACAAGTTGGAACAGCTGAATTCTCCCAGAAGTCTAAAAACGCCATTTCCTGCTTCTTTTTGGATACACAAGACAGCATGGTGACAGAAGGCAGTAGCCATGAAGCACACATAAGCTTATTATAGCTTTATAACTATTTATTCTATTTCATATATTTTTACCTACACTGAAATGAACTATTATACTTTTTACATTGTATTTATGATGCCAACTGTGTGACAATAAACTCACACTTTGTTTTAAGTCAGTCTGAATATCAATGCTATTCATCCAGAAAGGCCCTTGAGATACAAGAATATTACATCTTATTTCTATTCTTCATTTGGCGAGTCAGACACTGCCATAATTTCTCAATTTTTATGGAAATCTCGATCCTTGATGAGGGGGGAGAGATTAGCGCAGTTTTGTGAATATTCAAGTCTCGAGAAAAAAGACAGTTCAGAACCTATCAACCAAGAGGCGTTCGTGTTGCGTCAGATGTGGACAACAGTCCAGTAACAGACGGATAAAGACGAGAAATTATTCTAATTACGAAATGGCATCTAAAATCAAATAAATGTGGAGGATAACAAGCCCATATGAAGAGCAAAGAGAATATCAGGAAATTCAAATTTAAAGAAGGAATCCTCTCGGGGAAGAATATTGGACAAAAGATTTATACTTCATATTTATGACTGTTTTATCTTATTCAACAAGGTTTTTCTAACCTAACAGAACTTGAAGAAGAAAGTTTACAAGATATATCATGAAGAAAAAAATTAATCAGAAGAAACTTTATGTATCTACTGTAGATAAATAATTTAGGACTGAAACATATGTCCACATATACATTTGTTGATTATCCGATTATTCTGATATTAATGTTCATATTAAGTTAGGATTATTATTATATTTTTTATTTATTTTTCCTTATTCATATATTGAATATTTTTAGTTTACAACTGCACAATCATTCTAGTTAATAGAACATCTTTTGTTCATAACGTAAGAAACATATCAATCTTAAAAGAACAATGGAACATTGTATATTTCCAAAGAGCTAAAATATTATTTGAACACAAATATGGAAATATATTGTTACATCCTTTACTTATTTTAATTATTATTATTAATTATTAATATTAGTCATTATTATTTTATACATTTTTAAAATCTATACCATTATTTTAAGATTTTGAATAGATAGATCTAAGAGAAGTTAAAAGTAAAGAGAAAAGCTATTAGAAGGAGAGTTATTTCTAGCTGCTTCAGTTCTGAGGAATATTGTGTGCAATCATTTGATGCAAGGATGTGTATATGTGATATGAATGATATTTGAATGTATTAATAACAATTTAATATGATTAATCATAATTCAGGGGGGTTGTTAATTAATTCCAAATTCATAATTCGGCACTTATAGGTGTTAAATTATATTCACGGCAAGCTTGAAAAACACATTTTGGTTTTATGATTAGCCATAATAAATATAGTATGTGTGGTTGACCTTGATCAAATGTGCAGTAAAATAGATCCTCATCTACAGCTGAGTATTGCTAGAAGTATCTGCTGTATGTAGTTAGTTTGAGAATGACATATAAGGTATGTGTTATAGAATGTCAAGGGATGTCCAGAATAGACCAGTATTTATGTAGTAATAATACATATTTGTTTATATCCTGTTAAGTTAGTTTAGGGTAATCTCAGTCATATTAATAAGTATTAGTATATAGTTACTTAATGTAGGTAAAGTTGGTAATATGGGTTCATATTAGTAGTTTTGGTTATATGACATTGCATGATCAGCACATTACTACAAGTGTTACATGTGGAATTGTCAATCAAACTCCATATATGATTCTCTGAGTTAGTATCTCCTTTTGTATAGCATATTGCTGAAGTTAGCAGAAACAAATGTGTGTCATACAAGGTTCTAAGTTTTTGTGAGGTTATGACATTCACATGTAACATATAAAGCCAACGCTTCGATATTGAAGGTCAGACACACACCCACTAGGAGAGATGACACAGACATATTCACACGAAGACACTTTGACAAGTTCGAACAGCTGAATTCTCCCAGAAGTTTAAGAACGTAATTTCCTACTTCTTTTTGAGCTACACAAGGCAACATGGAGACAGAAGGCAGCAGCCATGGACCACACATGCTTTTATGAGCTTATTACAGCTTTATAACCATTTATTTTATTTCATATATTTTTACCTACAGAACCTACACTGAACTGAACTCTAATGCCCCGTACATACAAGCAGAAATTCCGCCAGCAAAAGTCCGATGTGAGCTTTTGGTTGGAAATTCCATCTGACGGAATTTCCGCCAGCAAAAGATTGAGAGCAGGTTCTCTATTTTTCCGACGGAAAAATTCCGTTCGTCTGTAGCAATTTTGACGCGCAAAATTCCTACGCATGCTCGGAAACAATTCAACGCATGCTATGCTCTGAAGCATTGAACTTAATTTTATCGGCTCGTCGTAGTGTTGTACGCCACCGCGTTCTTGACGGTCGAAAGTTCAGAGAACTTTTGTGTGACCGTGTGTATGCAAGCCAAGCTTGAGCGGAATTCCGTCGGAAAAACCATCCAAGATTTTTCCGACAGAAATTCCGCTCGTGTGTATGGGGCATTATACTTTTTACATTGTATTTATGATGCCAACTGTGTGACAATAAACTCACACTTTGTTTTAAGTCAGTCTGACTATCAATGCTATTCATCCAGAAACGCCCTTGAGATACAAGAATATTAGATATTATTTCTATTCTTCACTCTCCTTTCTAGAGGAGAAATTTGTAAACCAAAAGTGTGTTTAAAATAATAAAAATAATAATAATAAAGAAAGATAAAATATCTAGATCAGGGTCAAGGTTCGAGTTTAGGCCAGGGTCAAAGGTCATGTTCAGCATCAAATATCAGAGTCAAAGGTCAGGGTCAGTGTATTTTAAGTAGGGTTAAAAAAAAGCATTGTTTAACTTGCTATCAGTGTCAGTTGGTGTCAGTGTGTTTTAGGTAGGATAAAAAAATATGCACTATTATTTCTGGGCCGTACTACGGGTGCAAACAACAAATAACGCACACATAGGGGGTATCGCTGCAATCATCAGGAACAGGAGAATCTCCTTTGGGTTGGTCTTTGGTGATAGGTTATGGTAATAATAAGAAATATAAAGCTACATTTCAATTTGTTACCATTTACCACCAATTGAAAGCCCAATTTCTCCTGAAAAAAATGGCGGTGTAATCCCCCCGGATACAATAAGTAGTTGGGGATGATATATACAGATTTACTAACACGTGCCAAAGCTGCAGAATTGTGTTCAGACTTCAAGGATTTGTTTTACCTTCATCATGAAGGGGCAAATGCGGCTCTCTAATTAGGCAAATTAGGCGGTCGCCTAAGGCCTCGCACTTCTAGGGGCCTAAGGCCGCCTAATTCGCCTGATGTGTGTTACAGTTGAAGGGAATATCATGCAATTTATACAGTTAATTTCTATTGCTTTCATTATTTTTCCCATTTTGGGCATGAGTGGGGCCTCATGTCTAAGATTTGCCTAAGGCCTCACAAAGCCTAGAGCCGCCTCTGTGAAGGGGTTAATAATGTTCACTGTTTGAACTGAACTAATATAATAAATAATCCTTTTCCCTTTACGTTCTAGTAGATTCTAGTTGCCATCTTTCTGACTCTTCCCCGGGATGCGCGGTCTGGTTGTTTAATTTGATTTATGTTTCTCAGCCCTTTCATTTAGAAATAAATAACAACAGAACTTCCTCTCTTTCATCCTCTCTTCCCGCTCCGTTTACCAGGAATCTGCCAGATTTGTGACATCATCACTGGGAGAACAGTCTCCAGATTAGACAAGCGTCCGATGACATCACCGCGGACGGTGGGGCTGCTCCTCTGTGTAAGCCAAAAACCTTTATTACAGTTTCAGAGATTTGTTCAGCCGCCCCCCTGAAAAGTGATCGGCGGTGGGGTGGCTGACGGGCGATATGTCGCATCCTCGCTAACCCTTTTTAACCCCGGAAAGACCATTTGTGAGTGCATTGCATGCAGTGCCGGGACAAGGTCCTCCAGTGACTCCCCCATCCTTACCCTCATATACCCCCTTCCAGCACAATTGCCCCCTCTTAGTAAAAATCTCCCCATAACCTCCCTTCCACCATTCCAGCATAAATCCCCCCAAACCCCTCCTTCTTACACACATTTTCTTCCACCTCCCCCCCCATTTCCCCTCTCAGCACAAATGCTTCCCTCCATCTCCCTTCTTCTCCCCCTCCCAGCACAAATCACCCCTCTGAGCACAAATCCTCACCCCCATATACCCCCTTCCAGTACAAATCTCCCCTATCAGCAACAACCCACCCTCTCAGCACAAACCCATGCCTCCATCTCCCCCCTCCCAGCACAAATAACTCCTCTGAGCACAAATCCTCACCCCATATACCCCCTTCCAGTACAAATCTCCCCTCTCAGAAACAACCCCCCCTCTCAGCACAAACCCTTGTCTCCATCTCCCCCATCCCAGTACAAATCACCCCTCTGAGCACAAATCCTCACCCCCATATACCCCCTTCCAGTACAAATCTCCCCTCTCAGCAACAATCCCCCCACTCAGCACAAACACTTGCCTCCATCTCCCCCTCCCAGCATAAATCACCCCTCTGAGCACAAATCCTCACCCCTATATACCCCCTTCCAGTACAAATCTCCCCTATCAGCAACAACCCACCCTCTCAGCAAAAAGCCTTGCCTCCATCTCCCCCTCCCAGCACAAATCACCCCTCTGAGCACAGATCCTCAGCCCCATATACCCCTTTCCAGTACAAATCTCCCCTCTCAGCAACAATCCCCCCCACTCAGCACAAACACTTGCCTCCATCTCCCCCCTCCCAGCATAAATCACCCCTCTGAGCACAAATCCTCACCCCTATATACCCCCTTCCAGTACAAATCTCCCCTATCAGCAACAACCCACCCTCTCAGAAAAAAGCCTTGCCATCATCTCCTCCCTCCCAGCACAAATAACACCTCTGAGCACAAATCCTCACCCCCATATACCCCCTTCTGGCACAAATCCCCACATATCCTCCCTTCCAGCATTAATCCCACCCAACCCCCCCCCCCCCTTCTTACACATATTCTCTTACCCCCCCCCCAATCCCCCTTCTCAGTACAAACGCTCTTCTCCATCTCCACCTCCCAGCCCAAATCACCCCTCTGAGCACAAGTCCTCACCACCCCATATACCCCCTTCCAGTACAAATCCCCCTCTCAGAACAAAGTCCCCCTCTCAACATAAACCCTTGCCTCCATCCCCCCCCTGCACAAATATATTCCCCATATCCCCCCTTTCAGTATAAATCCCCCCAAACTTCTCCTCCTTGCACAAATTCTCTTACCCTTACCCCCCCCCCCCCCAAATACCCCTGCCAGCACAAATCCACCCTTTCAGCATAAATCCTCACCCCATATACCCCCTTCCAGCACAAATCTTCACTCTCAGCACAAGTTCCCACCTAGCACAACCCCCCCCCACCCCCCCCCCTCCATCTAACCCCTCTCACTCCCCCAGTACAAGTCCTTGATGCTGGAGACTCAGGGACACCCAGCAGCATATGTGGACAAGCGATTGCCAACACTGTAGCAACACCTGGCACCCCCTCCCCTCACACACTAGCACCCTCTTGAGTATCACAGGGGTCTCCTCCCATGTACACAAGTATCACAGGCTCCTCCCATGTACATAAAGTATCACAGGCTCCTCCCATGTACATAAGTATCACAGGCTCCTCCCATGTACATAAGTATCTCCAGGTATCCAGGCTCCCATGTACATAAGTATCACAGGCTCCTCCCATGTACATAAGTATCACAGGCTCCTCCCATGTACATAAGTATCACAGGCTCCTCCCATGTACATAAGTATCACAGGCTCCTCCCATGTACATAAGTATCACAGGCTCCTCCCATGTACATAAGTATCACAGGCTCCTCCCATGTACATAAGTATCACAGGCTCCTCCCATGTACATAAGTATCACAGGCTCCTCCCATGTACATAAGTATCACAGAATCCTCCCATGTACATAAGTATCACATGCTCCTCCCATGTACATAAGTATCACAGGCTCCTCCCATGTACATAAGTATCACAGGCTCCTCCCATGTACATAAGTATCACAGGCTCCTCCCATGTACATAAGTATCACACTCCTCCCATGTACAAAAGTATCACACACTCCTCCCATGTACATAAGTATCACACTCCTCCCATGTACATAATTATCACAGACTCCTCCCATGTACATAAGTATCACAGGCTCCTCCCATGTACATAAGTATCACAGGCTCCTCCCATGTACATAAGTATCACATGTACATAAGTATCACAGACTCCTCCATGTACATAAGTATCACAGGCTCCTCCCATGTACATAAGTATCACAGGCTCCTCCCATGTACATAAGTATCACAGGCTCCTCCCATGTACATAAGTATCACAGGCTCCTCCCATGTACATAAGTATCACAGCCTTTGCCGTGACACTCAAAATTGATCTCAGGTGCCTCTTGTTTCCACTGATCATCCTTGAGATGTTTCTACAACTTGATTGAAGCCCACCTGTGGTAAATTCAGTTGATTGGACCTCATTCGGAAAGGCACACACCTGTCTATAGAAGGTCCCACAGGTAACAGTGCATGTCGGAGCACAAACCAAGCCATGAAGTCCAAGGAATCGCCTGTAGACCTCGGAGACAGGATTGTATGGAGGCTCAGATCGGGGGAAGGGTACAGAAAAATGCCTGCAGCATTGAAGGTCCCAATGAGCACAGTGGCCTCCATCATCCGTAAATGGAAGAAGTTTGGAACCACCAGGACTTCCTAAAGCGGGCCGCCCGGCCAAACTGAGCGATCGGGGGAGAAGGTCCTTAGTCAGGGAGGTGACCAAGAACCCGATGGTCACTCTGACAGAGCTCCAGTGTTTCTCTGTGGAGAGAGGAGAAGCTTCCAGAAGAACAACCATCTCTGCAGCACTCCACCAATCAGGCCTGTATGGTAGAGTGACCAGACGGAAGCCACTCCTCAGTAAAAGGCAAACGACTGCCCACCTGGAGTTTGCCAAAAGGCACCTGAAGGACTCTCAGACCATGAAAAACAAAATTCTCTGGTCTGATGAAACAGATTGAACTCTTTTGCCTAAAACGCAAGCGTCATGTCTGAAGGAAACCAATACCATCCCTACAGTGAAGCATGGTGGTGGCAGCATCATGCTGTGGGGAAGTTTTTCAGGGGCAGGAACTAGGAGACCAGTCAGGATGGAGGGAAAGATGAATGCAGCAATGTACAGAGACATCCTTGATGAAAACCTGCTCCAGAGCACTCTGGACCTCAGATTGGGGCTTCATCTTCCAACAGGACAACGACCCTAAGCACACAGCCAAGATAACAAAGGAGTGGCTACGGGACAACTCTGTGAATGCCTTTGAGTGGCCCAGCCAGAGCCCAGACTTGAACCCGATTGAACATCTCTAGAGAGATCTGAAAATGGCTGAGCACCGACACTCCCCATCCAACCTGATGGAGCTTGAGAGGTCCTGCAAAGAAGAATGGGAGAAACTGCCCAAAAATAGGAGTGCCAAGCTTGTAGCATCATACCCAACAAGACTTGAGGCTGTAATTGGTGCCAAAGGAGCTTCACCGAAGTATTGGGCAAAGGCTGTGATAATTATGTACATGGGAGGAGCCTGTGATACTTATGTACATGGGAGGAGCCTGTGATACTTATGTACATGGGAAGAGCCTGTGATACTTATGTACATGGGAGGAGCCTGTGATACTTATGTACATGGGAGGAGCCTGTGATACTTATGTACATGGGTGGAGCCTGTGATACTTATGGGAGGAGCCTGTGATACTTATGTACATGGGAAGGAGCCTGTGATACTTGTGTACATGGGAGGAGCCTGTGATACTTATGTACATGGGAGGAGCCTGTGATACTTATGTACATGGGAGGAGCCTGTGATACTTATGTACATGGGAGGAGCCTGTGATACTTATGTACATGGGAGGAGCCTGTGATACTTATGTACATGGGAGGAGCATGGGATACTTATGTACATGGGAGGAGCCTGTGATACTTATGTACATGGGAGGAGCCTGTGATACTTATGTACATGGGAGGAGCCTGTTATACTTATGTACATGGGAGGAGCCTGTGATACTTATGTACATGGGAGGAGCCTGTGATACTTGTACATGGGAGGAGCCTGTGATACTTATGTACATGGGAGGAGCCTGTGATACTTATGTACATGGGAGGAGCCTGTGATACTTATGTACATGGGAGGAGCCTGTGATACTTATGTACATGGGAGAGCCTGTGATACTTATGTACATGGGAGGAGCCTGTGATACTTATGTACATGGGAGGAGCCTGTGATAATTTTGTACATGGGAGGAGGCTGTGATACTAATGTACATGGGAGGAGCCTGTGATACTTATGTACCTGGTAGGAGCCTGTGATACTTATGTACATGGGATTTTTTTAGTTTTTTTATTTTTTGTTTAATAAATTTGCAAAGATTTCAAACAAACTTCTTTCACGTTGTCATGATGGGGGATTGTTTGTAGAATTTTGAGGCAAAATAATGAATTTAATCCATTTTGGAATAAGGCTGTAACATAACAAAAATCCCCCCCCCCCCGCCCCCACCTCCCGACAACCATAAAGAGCAGAGGAGGATCTTCAATGAGGAATTCATATCTGGAGACCAGAGAGAGTGAGATTTACTATGCTGGAAAAATACGCCAACACTTGGTAATTTCATCGGGATGTAAATGTAGCTTTTTTAGCTCCAAAAATGTAACAAATTATTAAAATAAATGATGATATCTTCTCTTTGGTTGGTGCTGAATTTTTTATTATATTAGCACGAGCTTGGCAGCAGCTTTCAGCCAATGATCAGCTGATCAGCTGTGTCCAATCACACAACTACAGAGGAAAAGGGATCTGGCTGTTTCTTCTCCCTAAAAAGCAGGGAGAAAAAACAGCCAGATTAGTAAGTAAAAGCAGCATATATTACACATTGTTAGACACACAATTTACCTCTTGATTGCCCCAAGATGTTAACCCCTTCCCAGCAAGTGTTATTAGTACAGTGACAGTGTATAGTATTAGCACTGATCACTGTATTAGTGTCACTAGGCTACATCAATGTCAGTTAGTGACCCTCCCAGCAAGTGCCTGTTAGTGTCAGATTGCCCGCCACCCTATCACAGTCACACTATAAGGCTCAATGCACACTGGAGCTCATAAACTGCAGTTTATTGGAGTTTGGGCCTTTTTTTTAATTTTTAAATTTGTTTATATACATTTATTTTGGGTACAGCGTTGCATGACCGTACAATTACCAGTTAAGGAGGAAGTAAAGCCTATGAGGCAGAATGGGGACCCATTTTCGCACAGTTGGCACAGGCCCACCACAATTACACAATAGAAGATTGGAAAAACGTTGCCTGGTCTGATGAGTTTTATTAGAGGTCATGTGATCGCCTGACCCCTTATGACGTCAGATGTTGCTGACGAAACGCGTTGGATCCTTAGTGTGTGACATGTCACTTCTGCCTTTTGCCTCCTGGAATGCAGGTGGAACATAATCGATGTACCTGCTGCGAGCTGGTTGATGTTTACTTAACTGTAAGTGCATATGTTTTTTTATAAAATAAATGGTTGCACGCTATACAATGAGGAGTTCTCTTTCTCTCTTTGTTATATGAATCATATTGTGTTGCCTGAAATTACTGTTGGACCGTCTCTTCCATTGGAGGGTTCGCCTCTGGGTTTTACTTCCTCTTTTTTCCCCTGCTTTTCCCTGCAAAGTAAAATCATAATGGGCTAGTATGCATCGCATACTAGCCCATTATGTGGCACTTACCTGCAAACAAAGCCCATGTTGTCCGCATTCATCTTCGCCCCTCTTCCTTCTGGGGGCCGCATGCGTGCGGGAGCCCTCAGTCGCGGCACTGGCTAGTGAAGAGATGGCACGGAGGGCCGTTTCTTCACAGCGCATGCGCTGATGGCGTTGGCCCAAGCGTATATTGTACATATCTGTCCAGTACCTACAGGTAAGCCTTATTATAGGCTCACCTGTAGGTAAAAGGGGTGAACAGGGTTTACAACCACTTTAAAGTCGCTCAGTGCTGAATAGCAAAAAATGGCCTTGTCATGAATGGGGTAAAACCTTCCGGAGCTGAGGTGGTTAAAGAGCTGGCGGGAAGGGGTACCGACCAAAAAAACAAAAAAAAAACAAATAAGAGGAGTTCCTCCAGCAACACCCTGATCTCTGTAAAGAGTCATGTCCGCGGCTTTAACCATGTGATCGGCTGTGTCCAATCACAGCCAGTCACATGTAAACATGGAGATGTCGGTAATCAGCAGCATCTCCACGCACGGGGACATCTAGTTATGTAATCAGGGCACTGATCATCAGTGCCCTGATTACAATATAGCAATATAGTTTTACAAATCAGTGCCCACCATTGCCCACCAATGCCAGCAATCAGTGCCCACCAGTGGCAGCAATTAGTGCCCACCACTGCCCACAAGTGCCACCAATCAGTGCCCATTAGTGATGCCAGTCAGTGCTGGCAATCAGTTCCGCCTATCAGTGCTGCCCATCACTGCTGTCAATCAATGCCCATCAGTAATGCCCATCAGTGTCGCCCATCAGTGCCACCCATCAATGCCCATCAGTGCCCATCAATACCACCTATTCGTGCCACCTATCAGTGCCCACCAGTGCTGCCTATCAGTGCCCACCAGTGCCGCCTATTAGTGTCCATCAGTTCCACCTATCAGTGCTCATCAGTGCCACATATCAGTGCCACCTAATCAGAGCCCATAAGTGCCGCCTCATCAGTGCCACCTCATCAATGTCCACCAGTTCAGCCTATCAGGCCCCATCAGTGCCACCTATTAGTGCCCATCAGTGCCACCTATTAGTGCCCATAAGTGCGGCATATTAGTGTTTCCTCATCAGTGCCACCTAATCAGAGCCCATAAGTGCCGCCTCCTCAGTGCCACCTCATCAATGTCCACCAGTTCAGCCTATTAGTGCCCATCACTTCCGCCTATTAGTGCCCATCAGTGCCGCCTATCAGTGCTCATCAGTGCTCATCAATGCCACATATCAGTGCCACCTATTAGTGCCAATAAGTGCAGCATATTAGTGTTTCCTCATCAGTGCCACCTAATCAGAGCCCATAAGTGCCGCCTCCTCAGTGCCACCTCATCAATGTCCACCAGTTCAGCCTATTAGTGCCCATCACTTCCGCCTATTAGTGCCCATCAGTGCTGCCTATCAGTGCTCATCAGTGCCACATATCAGTGCCACCTATTAGTGGCTACATATTAGTGCCACCTCATCAGGGCCACCTAATTAGTGCCCAAAAGTGCCGCCTCATCAGTGCCCATAAGTGCCACCTATCAGTGTCCATCAGGGAAGGCGAAAAAGGACTTAGTCATTGGTATTTTTTTTTGTAAAAAATAAAGAACCCAGTTGTGATTAAATACCACCAAAAGAAAGCTCTATTTGTGTGAAGAAAATTATAAAAAAAATGTGTTTGGGTACAGTGTAACACGACTGCGCAATTGTCATTCAAAGTGCGACAGCGCTGAAAGCTGAAAAATGGCCTGGGCAGGAAGGGGGTGGAATTGCCCGGTAGGCAGGTGGTTAATGGGATTTGTTTTTGCAAAATTCTTTAGGAACATTTTTGACAATAATCATTTGAACAATGGCGGAGACTCTGCTGCGGTTTCCTCTGCGGAGGGCGCTGCAGAGATGACACAATGCGGTTACAATAACAGGCGACCTCCGGGGGGGGGGGGGGCTGCAAACAATTAGCAGATTCTAAACAGCATCTTAAAATTACAGTAAATGAGCTTAGCCGGTTAAGCCTATTTAGCCGTAACCTTGACTCTGACCATGCTGGGGGGGGGGGGGGGGGCTTCTCAGGATGAAATCAGCCACCAGCCTGGAACTTTCACTTTTTGAACATGTTCCTTTGACCCCCCCCAGTGTCCACAAATTACAATAATCCTCCTTCCAATTTCCCTGTCCTCATCGCTGGTCAGGGGATTAGTGCAGGGGACGAGGGGGGGGGGGGGGGGGGTCCGAATTAAAGGAGACAGGCCGGGGGATGGAGGAGGGCCTGGCTACAGATAGCGATTGCTCCTCATGGCAGCCTGTGATAAGAGTCTGTAGATTGGGGGCTCCGGAATCTCAGTTTGGTCTGAGGATTTCATTGTAAACCAAAGAGAAAGATTTAGAACTGAAGACGCGGAGTGGACAGGACGCCTCTGCTTTACAGGCCGAGGACAGTTCCTTTAATAAGTACCGCCTGTATCTTTAAATTCCAGAAAAAATAAAATTGTTACATAATAAAAAAATGACAATGTTTCTTTTTTATTTATGCTTTTTTTTTATTATTATCATTATTATTATTATTTTTTATTATTATTATTATTATTATTATTATTATTATTATTATTATACAGGATGGGGAAGACAGGTAATGGTGCTGCACACCCCAATATAAACAAAATAGGAAAGGTTTTTTTTTTTTTTAGCAGCTATATAAAATAGTTAAAGGAATACATATGTTTAGAAAAATAGATTCTTTATTAGAAAATGAAAGTATGATATTTAATAGTAGTTAAAATATGAGCTCAGATGGGGGCATACCCATACCAAATACTGTACAAAGAATTGCAAACATAAAAATTATACACAACATTCCATAATGTCTAATGTATAACAACTGCCGCGTTTCGACCCATACATTTGGGGTCTTCTTCAGAGGATAGGTGTGCTGAAAATAAATTACATTTAGCATATCGAAATTTTTAAAGTTATAATATATACTAAATTATATGTCCAGTATAGACATCTCACATAGTTACCGATGCAATATAAAATGGTTGAAAGAATACATGGGTTTAGAAAAATAGATTCTTTATTAGAAAATGAAAGTATGATATTTAATAGTAGTTAAAATATGAGCTCAGATAGGGGCATACCCATACCAAATACAAAGAATTGCAAACATAAAAATTATACACAACATTCCATAATGTCTAATGTATAACAGAACTGCCGTGTTTCAACCCATACATTCGGGGTCTTCTTCAGAGGATAGGTTTGCTGAAAATAAATTACATTTAGCATATCAAAATTTTAAAAGGTATAATATATACTAAATTATATGTCCAGTATAGACATCTCACATAGTTACTGGTTTTAATATGCTAAATGTAATTTGTTTTCAGCAACCCCAACCTCTGAAGAAGACCCCAAATGTATGGGTCGAAACGCATCAGTACTGTTATACATTATGGAATGTTGTGTATAATTTTTATGTTTGCAATTCCTTGTATTTGGTATGGGTATGCCCCCATCTGAGCTCATATTTTAACTACTTCCTACTTCCCTGCGATGTTAGCTCTAAAGATGATTAGGAATGTGGCTATTTGTGAACGTAACAAATAGAAATTTATCTGAAGCTACGAATTATCCAAAATAACGAATGCTGCATCTAAACAAATGGAATGGAACAAATTAATTAATAAATAATAGTAATAATAAAAAGGTTTCATTGTTATTATTCGTTTAGATGCGGCATTCGTTATGTCAGATAATTCGTAACTTCGGATAAATTCGTACTTTCGGAAATCCGAAAATTCGGAAATTTAGAAATTCGGAAACTCGAAAATTCGAAATTTCGAAATCCGGAAATTCGGAATTAACAAATTTGTCAAAAATCTTTAAAAAATGAATTCGGAACTAAACGAATTGAACATGTCTACCTATCATGACTAGGGGTGCAATGGTTAGTCACGATCCGCGATCTGAACGGGTCACCCTGTTGGGATCGGCACATGCCACGATCCGCGGCCTGGGCCTTAGGAAAGGCCGCGGCTTCAGCCTAGCTCCGGAGCGGCGGCCAAATTGGTGCACCCGTCAAGATGACGCCGGTTCCTCTCTCCCCTCTGTGTACAGATTTGTATAGTGGAGGGGAGAGATCGGATGGCAGCAGCGCTGTGGGCTGGATCTGTAGTGCCCACATCGCTGCTCTGTGACAATTGCAGTCACAGCCATCCCTGCCAATACCCTGCCAATACTGCAATACTCTGCCAATACCCTGCCAATACTCTGCCAATACTCTGCCAATACCCTGACAATACTCTGCCAATACCCTGCCAATAACCTGTCAATACCCTGCCAATACTCTGCCATACCCTGCCAATACCCTGCCAATACTCTGCCATACCCTGCTAATACTCTGCCATACCCAGCCAATACTCTGCCATACCCAGCCAATACCCTGCCATACCCAGCCAATGCTCTGCCATACCCAGCCAATACCCTGCCATACTCTGCAATACTCGGTAATATCCAGCCGTACTCGGCGATACCCAGCCAATACTCTGCCATACCCAGCCAATACTCTGCCATACCCTGCTAATACTCTGCCATACCCAGCCAATACTCTGCCATACCCTGATAATACTCTGCCATACCCAGCCAATACCCTGCCATACTCTGCAATACTCGGTAATACCCAGCCATACTCGGCGATACCCAGCCAATACTCTGCCATACCCAGCCAATACTCTGCCATACCCAGCCAATACCCTGCCATACTCTGCAATACTCGGTAATACCCAGCCAATACTCTGCCATACCCTGCTAATACTCTGCCATACCCTGCCAATACTCTGCCATACCCTGATAATACTCTGCCATACCCAGCCAATACTCTGCCATACCCAGCCAATACTCTGCCATACCCAGCCAATACTCTGCCATACCCAGCCAATACCCTGCCATACTCTGCAATACTCGGTAATATCCAGCCGTACTCGGCGATACCCAGCCGACGCGGTACCCAGCCATGCTCAGCCAATATTACAGTGAGGGAGATTGTGGATATTACAGTGGGGACTATATGGTGGTGGAATTTTCACAGGTTTTTGCAAATTCAATTATTATTTGCTAATCCGAAAAATTATCCGATCCGTGACTCTGATCCGAGGAACGATCCGATCCGTGAGTTTTTTGATCCGTTGCACCCCTAATTATGACGTTTATTTACCTACCTTGGTAGACAAGTAGACAGGCAGATACGAAAAGATACAAGTGAATGCAGCTCTGTAATCATTAACCGCTTCTTGACCTCCCTGTAGCAGTTATACTTCTTTAGGGCGGCTGCTGTGCTCAGGATCACATATGTATAATCTCTGGATTTTGAACGCTGCAAAACAAGCTGATTTTGCTATTTTATTGTTTAATGGGCAATTCATTTTATTCTTGTGATTTTTTTTTTTGGCTGGAGTTCTGATTTGTTTGCTTGGAGTTCAGCTCTTAATAAGAAGCGTGTTCCTACCTAATAGATCCAAAACCCAAACAGGAAAGGGACGGGTGAAGTCTGGATCTGACTGATGACTGGGCAGGCGGCACGGGCAGTTTTTATTTCAGCCGCTCCCCATAGTGAGCATTGCAGCGCGTCGGTGAGAGGAAGGCATGTGTGACAGCAATTGGCGTTCACCTTTAAACAATTTTCTGCCTATTGTGTCTCTTCTCTAATCGAAGTTTCCTGGACCTCGAACCCGGCAACTTAGCAGAAATAACACGGAATAATTGCAGATAATTTACCAGTAGTCAGGCTAACAAGACACATATTTTTCCAGGCCATACAAATGGATATATAATTGCGCTGATTCCTATAAGGTCTGCCCAGGAGGAAGTCGTTGTCACGTATCACGCGAGTGGACGCGCTCATTTCTCGGAAAGACCTTAATTGGGATCTTTAAAGACTGATCCAGTGAATTAATCATTGCCCGATAAACACGCAGAGTTGAGACATTGCATTTACTGCATACAAGATGGGGAGAGAATATGAAGATACACCACGGGGGGGGCCCCGGACATAGACCATCCTGACCTCTACAGACACAAAGGATATCACCAAAATCACGAGGGGGGGGGGGGGGGGGGCTTCAAAAATACAAATTATGACTTCACTGAGGGCTTGGTGACCTCATTCGGAAGGTCTTTTGCAGGTTCCTGTCTTTTGATTCCTGCAAAAAAATCTGAATTTCATTCTTATCAGGAGCTATGGAAGTGATGGTCAACTTAACAAGTGATGGTCAACTTAACCAACATTGAGGGCCTTACATCTGGCCCCTGACATCACCAAAACCACGGGGGGCTTCAATAAAAAAAATTATGACTTCACTGAGGGCTTGGTGACCTCATTCTGAAGGTCTTTTGCAGGTCCCTGTCTTTTAATTCCTGCAAAAAAAATCTGAATTTCATTCTTATCAAGAGCTATGGAATTGAAGGTCAACATAACAGGTGATGGTCAACTTAACAGGTGATGGTCAACCTAACCAATATTGAGGGCCTTACATGTGGCCCCTGGCATCACCAAAACAATGGGGGGAGGGGGGGCTTCAAAAATACAAATTATGACTTCACTGAGGGCTTGGTGACCTCATTCGGAAGGTCTTTTGCAGGTTCCTGTCTTTTGATTCCTGCAAAAAAATCTGAATTTCATTCTTATCAAGAGCTATGGAAGTGATGGTCAACTTAACCAGCATTGAGGGCCTTACCTGTGGCCCCTGCCATCTCCAAAACAAAAATACTATTTATGACTTCACAGAGGGCTTGGCGACCTTATAGTGAGGGCTTTTTGCAGGCTCCTGTCTTTTAATTCCTGCAAAAACAAATCAGAATTTAATTCTTATCAAGAGCTATGGACGTCATGGTCAACTAAATCAACATTGAGCGCCTTACATGTGGCCCCTGACATCACCAAAACAACAGGGGGCTTCAAAAATACTAATTATGATTCACAGAGGGCTTGGTGACCTCATTGCTTAGGTCTTTTGCAGGTTCCTGCCTTTTAATTCCTGCAACAAAAATCTAAATTTAATTAATATCAAGAGCTATGGAAGTGATGGTCAACTTAACCAACATTGAGGGCCTTACATGTGGCCCCTGCCATCTCCAAAACAACTACGGGGCTTCAAAAAATACAAATTATGACTTCACTGAGGGCTTTTTGACCTCATTCTGAAGGCCTTTTGCAGGTCCTTGTCTTTTAATTCCTGCAAAAAAAATCTGAATTTCATTCTTATCAAGAGCTATGGAAGTGATGGTCAACTTAACAAGTGATGGTCAACGTAACAGGTGATGGTCAACCTAACCAATATTGAGGGCCTTACATGTGGCCCCTGACATCACCAAAACAACAGGGGCTTCAAAAATACTAATTATGATTCGCAGAGGGCTTGGTGACCTCAATCCTTGGGTCTTTTGCAGGTTCCTGCCTTTAATTTCCTGCAAAAAAAATCTAAATTTAAAGATATGGAAGTGATGGTCAACTTAAACAACATTGAGGGCCTTACCTGTGGCCCCCTGTCATTTCCAAAACAACGATGGGGCTTAAAAAAATACTAATTATGATTCACAGAGGGCTTGGTGACCTCATTCCTTAGGTCTTTTGGAGGTTCCTGCCTGTTAATTCCTGCAAAAAAAATCTGAATTTAATTCATATCAAGAGCTATGGAAGTGATGGTCAACTTAACCAACATTGAGGGCCTTACATGTGGCCCCTGACATCACAAAAACTATGGGGGGGGGGGGGGGGGCTTCAAAAATACTAATTATAACTTTCCAGGGGGGAAGGCCTTTTGCAGGTTCCTGTTCCTCAATTCACTAGATTTCTGCTAAAGAATCAGAATCTTTTCAAGAGCTATAGAAATGGTGGTCACCCTAACTGATGTTAAGGGCCTTACATGTGGCCCCTGACATCACTAAAGGACCACACATAATATCCAGTGAGCATAATGCTACAAAAAGCTGTCAGAAACTGCAGACATGCCATAGGAGATGGTCAGAGACTGCAGACCTACTGCAAGAGAAGGTCAGAGACTGCAGACATATTATAGGAGATGATCAGAGAATGCAGACATACTACAGGAGATGGTCGGAGACAGCAGACATGATACAAGAGATAGTCAGAGACTGCAGATATACTACATGAGATGGTCAGAGGCTGCAGGCATACTAAAGGAGATGGTCAGAGACTACAGACATGTTACACAAGATGGTGAGAGACTGCAGACATACTACAGGAGATGGTCAGAGACTGCAGACATACTACCGGAGATAGTCAGAGACTGTAGACATACTACAGGAGATGGTCAGAGACTGAAGACATAGTACATGAGATGATCAGAGACTGCAAACATACTACAGTAGATGGTCAGAGACTCCAGACATACTACAGGAGATGGTCAGAGACTCCAGACATACTACAGGAGATGGTCAGAGACTGCAGGTATACTACAGGAGATGGTCAGAGACTGCAGACATAGTACAGGAGATAGTCAGACAGCAGGCATACTACAGGTGATGGTCAGAGACTGCAGACATACTACAGGACATGGTCAGAGACTGCAGATATACTACAGGAGAGGGTCAAGACTGCAGACATACCACAAGAGATGTTTAGAGACTGCAGATATACTACAGGAGATGGTCAGAAACCACAGACATACTACAGGAGGGCAGCACAGTGGGTTAGTGGTTAGTACTTCTGCCTTGCAGCACTGGGTTTCTGGTATGAACACTATCTGAAAGGTGTTTGCAAGCTCTCATGTTCTCTAGACATGCCAGTAGGTTAATTGGATCCTGTCCAGAGGCGGACTGACAACTCATGGGGCCCCCGGGCAATAGGAGATTATGGGGCCACACAGTATACAATCACACAGTATACACATACATGTACACACACAGTATACACAGACATGTCTCTATTGGAGAAGGTACTGGAGAGGTGGGGCAGCTATAATCTCGGGATGTTTAGACCAAAAGGATGTCGGTAAAGGACATTTCAGAAACAGATGTAAAAAAAACACAGATTTTTACATACTGTCCCTGGTTTTACTGATGCTGGCAACCCTGATGGAGCCCCCTAGTGGCCCGGGGCCCTCGGGAAGTGGCCGAATGGTCAGTCCGACCCTGATCCTGTCTAATATGTATCTACTAGAACACATACTGAAAGCAGGGGATCAAATTGGCCAGGCTTTTCACAGCCTAGTAGTAAATGGCATATGTGGAAATCAAGTTTGGAGCAGACCGTGTGCTGGGTGCAGGTGATAAATATGAATTATGCTTTGCTTCACATTCACCTTCTTCTTAGAATGTAACGTACTTGATTGTGTAACCCTGAATGTAATAAATAGAAGCGAAGGATACAAGTACTTTGTGGATTCCCTTTAGATGTGTATCTCCTTCTCATTGTATTTCCATCCACGTTATTAGACTTTGATACCCGTGAATGTGATATGTGATCATATCAGGGATCAGTGAAATGCCGGCCAGTGGGGGGATTGAGCTGGAATCTGTAGAAATAAATAGTTTGGTCTGCAGAGATAATTCCCAGACTCCCCCGAGTGATAACCCCGCGCCGTATAGATAGAATCTGCTTCTTCTCTCGGTATAACAGCAACAACACACAGCACATTACTAATAACACAGCAAGATAGACAATGCAAACCGAAACATCATTCTAGAGCAGACTTTCTCAACCTTTATACCCCAGAGGAACCCTTATAATAATATTTAGGTCTCAGGGAACCCCTGCTAAAATAAATACATTTGGGGTCATTGGGAAAATGCCCAAATTGATGGTCAGTGGGGAGAATGCCTCCCTTTACAGCAGGGATATGCAATTAGCGGACCTCCAGCTGTTGCAAAACTACAAGTCCCATTATGCCTCTGTCTCTGGGTGTCATGCTTGTGGCTGTCAGAGTCTTGCTATGCCTCATGGGACTTGTAGTTCTGCAACAGCTGGAGGTCCGCTAATTGCATATCCCTGCTTTCCAGTGATGGTCAGAATTCAACACTTATGTCCCGTACACACGGTCGGAAATTCCGACCACAAAATCCATCGGATTTTTTCCGACGGATTTTGTCCGACACTGGTGTTGCATACACACACGGTCAATCAAAGTTGTCGGAAAATCCGATCATTCTGAACGTGGTGATGTTCGTTGCGTACGACAGGACTACGTAGAGGCTAGTAGCCAATAGCTTTGGTCTTGTAATGTGATCTGAGCATGCGTGGCACTTTGTCCGTCGGAATTCGCTACACACGATCGGAAAAAGTCCGATAGGACTTTGTTGTCGGAAAATTTGAGAGCAGGACCTCAAACTTTTTCTGTCGGAAATTCCGACGGAAAAAGTCCGATGGAGCCCACACACGGTCGGAATTTCCGACAACATGGTCCGATAGGACATTTTCCGTCGGAAAATCCGACCGTGTGTACGGGGCATTACAGTTGCCTAAAAAGATCATTGGCTCAGTCAGGTGACATTGCACCGGAAGTTCACAGGCCCATCAAGGACAACCTCTGGAGGAACGCAAGGGTTCTATGGAATCCTGGTTGAAAATGGCTAATCGACTTTCTACCTGATGTTAGACTCAAAATAGTGCAGACACCATCAGACAGGAGGTATATCAGACACAGCCCAAGGAACCCCTAGCAATCTCTGAAGGAACCCTAGGGTTTTATGCCACCGGCATGCTAAGTGATGTTAGACCCGGAACTGTGCAGGCCCATCAGATGATAAATCAATCAGCCACAGTTCAAGGAACCCCTAAAAACCTCTGGAGGAACCTTGGTTGAGAATGGCTGGTTTACCTCCTATCTGATGTTAAACTTGAAAACTGTGCAGGCACCATCAGATATAAGATCCATCATCCACAGCTCAAGGAACCCATAGCCAACCCTGAAGGAACCCTAGGGTTTCATGCCACGATCATGCCAAGTGATGTTATGTTAGACCCGGAACTGTGCAGGCCCATCAGATGGGAGGTCAATCAGCCACAGTTCAAGAACCACCTCTCTGATGTTAAATTCAAATCTGTGCAGGCACCATCAGATAGGAGATCCATCATTCACAGCTCAAGGAACCCATAGGAACCATTGAAAGAACCCTAGGGTTTCATGCCACTGGCTCTGACAAGTGACATTCGACCCAGAACTGTGCAGGCCCATCAGATAGGAGGTCCATTGGCCACAGTTCAAGGAACCCCTAGCAACCATTGAAGGAACCCTAGGGTTTTATGCCGCTGGTTCTGACAAGTGACGTTAGACCCAGAACTGTGCAGGTCCATCAGATAGGAGGTCCATCGGCCACAGTTCAAGGAACCCCTAGCAACCTCTGAAGGAACCCTAGGGTTTCATGCCACTAGCATGCCAAGTGTTGTTATGTTAGACCCAGAACTGTGCAGGCCCATCAGATGGGATGTCAAGCAGCCACAGTTCAAGAAACACCTAACAGCCTCTGGAGGAACCCTAGGATTCTGCTGAACCCAGTTTAAGAATGGCTGGTTGACCTTCTATCTGATGCTAGTTCAATACTGTGCAGGCACCATCAGATAGGAGATCTATCATCCACAGTTTAAGGAACCCATAAATGACAAGTGATGTTAGACCCAGAACTGTGCAGGCCCATCACATGGAAGGTCCATCGGCCACAGTTCAAGGAACCCATGGCAACCATTGAAGGACCCCTAGGGTTTTGTGCCCCCAGCTCTGACAAGTCACGTTAGACCCAGAACTGTGCAGGCCCATCAAATGGGAGGTCCATCGGCCACAGTTCAAGGAACCCATAGCAACCATTGAAGGAACCCTAGGGTTTTGTACAGCTGGCTCTGACAAGTCACGTTAGACCCAGAACTGTGCAGGCCCATCACATGGAAGGTCTATCGGCCACAGTTCAAGGAACCCATGGCAACCATTGAAGGACCCCTAGGGTTTTGTGCCCCTGGCTCTGACAAGTCACGTTAGACCCAGAACTGTGCAGGCCCATCAAATGGGAGGTCCATCGGCCACAGTTCAAGGAACCCATAGCAACCATTGAAGGAACCCTAGGGTTTTGTACAGCTGGCTCTGACAAGTCACGTTAGACCCAGAACTGTGCAGGCCCATCAAATGGGAGGTCCATCGGACACAGTTCAACGAACCCATGGCAACCATTGAAGGAACCCTAGGGTTTTGTGCCGCTGGCTCTGACAAGTGACGTTAGACCCAGAACTGTGCAGGCCCATCAAATGGGAGGTCCATCGGCCACAGTTCAAGGAACCCATAGCAGCCATTGAAGGAACCCTAGGGTTTTGTGCCGCTGGCTCTGACAAGTGACTTTAGACCCAGAACTGTGCAGGCCCATCACATGGAAGGTCCATCGGCCACAGTTCAAGGAACCCATGGCAACCATTGAAGGACCCCTAGGGTTTTGTGCCCCCAGCTCTGACAAGTCACGTTAGACCCAGAACTGTGCAGGCCCATCAAATGGGAGGTCCATCGGCCACAGTTCAAGGAACCCATAGCAACCATTGAAGGAACCCTAGGGTTTTGTACAGCTGGCTCTGACAAGTCACGTTAGACCCAGAACTGTGCAGGCCCATCACATGGAAGGTCTATCGGCCACAGTTCAAGGAACCCATGGCAACCATTGAAGGACCCCTAGGGTTTTGTGCCCCTGGCTCTGACAAGTCACCTTAGACCCAGAACTGTGCAGGCCCATCAAATGGGAGGTCCATCGGCCACAGTTCAAGGAACCCATAGCAACCATTGAAGGAACCCTAGGGTTTTGTACAGCTGGCTCTGACAAGTCACGTTAGACCCAGAACTGTGCAGGCCCATCAAATGGGAGGTCCATCGGACACAGTTCAACGAACCCATGGCAACCATTGAAGGAACCCTAGGGTTTTGTGCCGCTGGCTCTGACAAGTGACGTTAGACCCAGAACTGTGCAAGCCCATCGGATAGGAGATCCATCGGCCACAGTTCAAGGAACCCCTATCAACCTCTAAAGGAACCCTGGGGTACCATGGGCCTGCACATGGGCCCATAACCTACTGTAACGATGAATTGAGATCTGTAATAAACTGTGCACAGTACTAATCTGAAAGCAGCATAATGCATGCCCATGTGCATGAGCTCCAATCCGCATGTTCCTTATAGGTCAATTACTCTGAAACTATGGAAGACAGACGAAATGAATATTCTGAAGTCAGAAACGGCACCCCCCTGTTCTCTGAGGCTGTATTCCAGATTTACATCATACATGCCGTGTGCAGCGCCCTCCAGAGAGGAAATGTTTGCATTCCCGTGTTGTGCACCCACAGAGCCCGCTAACACCAATCCTTTCTGACTTAGTGACAGGTACACTTTAATATAATCACACTCCTTCTACAGCATGTTAACAAAAATCTATCTCTAGGTAGAAAAAAAAGGGGGGTGGAGAGGGGGGGGGGAGTTAATTCGTGTTTTTTCGAGTGCTATTTATTTTTGTTTTTAATTGAGCAAAATGGTTTCCAGCTGCAGCCAGGTATCATTATGTTCATTATTTTTAATTCACCTTAAAATGAGATGATTAATTCCTTGGAAAGTTTTCTGATTAGGCTTCTTAATCTGGCCAAGTTTGTTTTCACTGCAACCGGACAATGGGCTGCACAATTTTATGTGGATCACAGATTATAATTGGGCGTCGTAAAAGTTAGGGCACCTTCTTTTGGTCGCAGCCACGGCGAGTCTAATTGAAAAAACGCGCAGAGCTGGGGACGGCTGGAGGGAACGACGTACTGGGGACTGGGGATTCAATGCTACAGCTTCAGACTGTTCTACTTAAAGCCGAACGTAAAGGGCCCTTGCACACTGATGCGTCTTTGGTGCGCTTTTAGGGCCAATTTGCAGCAGGAACTGCGCTTTTTTTTTTTTTTTTTTGCATGCGCAGTGATGTGCATTTGACGCACGCTTTTACGTGCATTTGCATGCATTTTTCCAAAGCTTACATTTCCTTTGAGGTCACTTCTGTCTTCTTTCTCCCTTGAGATTTTAAAAGTACTGCACTGCATTGTGGTGCATTTTAGTACATTTGCATTAATTTCTGTTCATTTGCAGTGCAGAAAAATGCAGTTTAGGTTTCTTTTTTTTTTTCACAGCACTACAATAGCCCAAATCTCTTCATAAAGAGAATCTGTCACAGCCTAATCTGTTACATGGGATGTTGTTCATTCCATGTGATAGCAATAAAGTTAATAAAATAAAAAATAAAATATTATTAAATATTATCATTATTAATTCAAATTATTATTATTATTATTATTATTAATAAATAAAAAATAAAAAATAATGAAATGAAAGAGACAATGTAAAAAAAGAAAAAGGTTTGGATGATTTTTTTTTTTTTTTTTTTAAATAATAATAACAATAATTTTTCTATTAATAAGATTTTTTTTATATAATAATAATAAACATAAATTAATTAAAGCGCCCCCAGCTTACATAAGTCCCGCAAGCATAACGGTGATCTCACCGCACATGTGAGGTATCATCACGTCAGAATGAGAGCAATAGTTCTGGAACCTCCCGTGCATCTCCAAACTGGGCTTTTAAATCGCATAAGGAGAATTTCAAGTTTCATAGTTTGGCACCATTCCACAGGTGGATGCATATTTAAAACTGTGACATGTTAGGTATCTATTTACTCAGCGTAACATCATCTTTCTATATTTTCCCCCAAAAAAATGGGTATTATGTTGTGTTTGTGTGCAATTAAATGCATTAAAGTGTATTATATTATATCTAAAATAGATATTTAAAAAAAATACATATATATATATATATATATATATTTATTTTTTTCCCCAAAAATTTTCTTTCCCAATCCCCCCCCCCCCCCCCCCCCCCCCCACCCCCCCCCCCCCCCCCCCCCCCCCCACTGCTCGCTGGTGTTTTTCTGGCTTACCGTTCATACTGGCACGCCCCGAGAAAAGATCCAACGGTGCAGCCAGTTGGTCACAGAGACGAACAAAGACCAGATCGTCTCTGATTGCCTCTATGGTGTTGAAGGACCGGAGCGATGTCAAGCAAAAGATCTGATTTTTTTTTTATCTTTTGCTTTTAAAGGTCTTTTTGACCCCAAACCTCTCCATAAAGAGGACTTTTCATCCTTATTTCTATTACAAGGCATGTTTACATTCCTTGTACGTAAAAGGAATAAAAGTGATAAAAAAAAATAATAATAATTAAAGGGACAGTGTAAAAATAAAAAAATAAAATAACTAAGAGAAAAAAATTCCCTCCATGCTTGCATGCAGGAGTCAGCGCAAACGTAGGTCGCCTGTGCATATGTAAACGGTGCTCGCACCACACATGTGAGGTATCGCCGCGAGCGAGAGCAATAATTCTAGCGCTAGACCTCCTCTGTAACTCCAAACAGGTAACCTGGAAATATTTTTAAAGGGTCGCCACTGGAGATTTTTAACTATAGTAGATTGTCGCCATTCCACAAGCATGCACAATTTTAAAGCATGACATGTTAGGTATCTATTTACTCGGTGTAATAACACCTTTCATATTTTACAAAAAAAAAAAAAATTTGTTATATATCGTGTTTTATTTTTTTATTTTATTTCATAACATTTTATTTTTTCCAAAAGGAAAAAAGGAGTTGAAGAACCACTGTGCAAATACCATTTGACATAAAAATTTGCAACAAACACCATTTTATTCTCTAGGGTATCTGCTAAAAAAAAAAAAAATAATATATATATATATATATATATATATATATATATATATATATGTATATATATGTATATATATGTATATATATGTATATATATATATATATAGGGTATCTGCTAAAAAAAAAAAAAAAAATAATATATATATATATATATATATATATAATGTATATATATGTATATATATGTATATATATATATATATATATATATATATATATATATATATATATATATATATATATATATATAATGTTTGGGTGTTCTAAGTAATTTTCTAGCAAAAAATACTGATTTAAACTAAACAAAAAGTGCCAAAAAATGGCCTTTACCTTCAGATTGAAGACAACGTGCCATAAACAGCCATGAGAAAAAGGTCAGGCTCATAAAGAGGAACAGCTGGGTCTTCCCATCATGCCTCTGGGCTAAGCCAACAAGAACACCCAGTATCACTGCATCTACATGGTTCCCTTTGATGAACGTGGTGAAGACCTTCACACAGGTCCAATGAAAGAAATCAAATAAGAGCCAGGAGAAGGTCTTTCCAAACAGAGAGGACTGGTATTTGGCCACCAACTTGTTTAGTCCTTGGCTCGCCTGAGGCCCGTGGGTGGAACATGTTCACATTTCGAGGCACGTCCATTATTCATGGCATGGGTGTCAATGTTCCTGGAAAGGTGGCCCGGTTGACTGTTTAGTCTATAGAGGTAGAATTCAGTTGACTCTCTTTGGTTTTTCGACTTCTCTGGCAGAGAGTTTGCTTTGTAAACGTATTCCGCTGACATTTCAGTAGCTGTGTATACAACCTCCCAGCTTATTACTGGCAGGTTACAAGGCTTGAGGTTCAGAGCTAAACTAGTAGGCAAGAGTCCTTCACTGTTCATTATGTTGTCTGAGGAGCCGGACCATTAAAGTGATCCTGTCCCCAGACTGTTCCTTTCAACAACGTTCTCTCCATGGGACGATATGGGCATTTAATGTAATTTATGTTATTTGCCTGTAAAATCCTCCCTTGTATAGACACTCAAAAGTCCTGAGACTTCTGCTGGGTGCCGCCAACTTGGATGTGATGTCAGCAGACTCAGATCTCTCTATAGCAGGGGTTCACAGCCTCAGTCCCCAAGTACCCATAGCCCCCTCCTAGATAGGTTGCCAAGATGATTTAGTTCTTTTTGGCTCCTCTGTAATCTTTGGAGCAGCCAGGGCTGTGGATAAGGGTGTACCGCTGGTCCTTTTGTACAGGGACCAGGCCAGCGGGGGGGCCCAGGCAGCAGTGCTTCTGGCTACCCTCCACTCCTCCCTGCCTTAAGCTGCAAGCACGCAATAGGATCCTTCAGGATTGAGATTGGGGGAAGGTTCCAGTAAATATGCCACATTTACCGGCCCCTTTCTTTCCTGGATTTTACTGATCATTCACTGTGTTCATTCCTAACTGAAGCACACTTAGCTGTGTTTTTCAGGGGGGGGGGGGCTGTCAGGTTGGCTTTAAAAGGCTCCCCCATCAGGTTGGCTGTATGGGGCCCTGTGGTTTCTAACAGCAGCCCTTGGAACAGCTATTGATTCCTTTGGGATGTTGTAGATTTCACAGGCTGCAGTTTAATTGCCCCCCCCCCCTCTGCGTTTTGGATGTTTTCAGAACATAGGGGGCCGAGAGAGGCAAATGGGTAACTTGAATATTTAGTGCCAATCCCTGGTGAAGTGTGCCCAGTAGGTGGCTGGGGAGAACATGCATAGTCTGGGGCTGGAGCAGCCCTTGTTCTTGTCCTGGTAGGTAAGTTCCGAGCCTCAGGGGCTCTGCCCCTCTGAGGCAGTTTTTGCTGGAGTTTGCTGATGTTCATTGAGATTCCAGCCGTGGCAGAGCTGGGGGGGGGACTATTCCTAATTATCTTTAGAGCTAACTAAGCAGTCTCACCTAAGACAGCCAGCTGAAGAGCACCAAGATGGTGGCGTGGGACCCACTGTATGGCACCCAAACAGCTGATCGCAGCAGGACAATGTTGGATTTGTTGTGCGATAAGTATGTGCTTTGAAGAGCACTACAGGTATGTGAACAATAAACATGGGTAGGGACGAGGGAAGTTGAACGTTTCAGACATTAGTCCTTAGTCATGGCTCAGGACTAACGGAATAATGTCTGAAACGCGTAGGCATGTCTTTTCAATAAAGGAGTATTACTTTTTGGATGTCATCCTGAGTGCCGACCATCTCTTCTTCTCATCTTTATTATCAAGTTTGGGTCTTTGACCTTAACAGGGACATCTGAATCCTGACAGCTCCGGTAGAGGCTGGAAAAGACTCGAATAACAATTCACTTCCTATTTTAATTCTGAGAAGTTCCAAGGTCCATCTCTGTATTTGTTGAACTAATGGAATTATTTGAAATTCAGCTACAGGCTGAAGGGGGGAAAAAAAAATACAGTGTTGACTTTGAAATCTCAATCCTGGTCACATCTGTATTTATGGAATGCTCAAGCGGCATTCCAACCCATTCCAGTCCTCTCATCACGTGATGTAACATGTCCTAGGTGACCTTCGAAAATGAGCTGCAGCCTAATGTGGATGGAGAGTTTTGAACGCTATGCTGATTGATTAACGGAAACATTGGGGAAATTCAGATCCATGTATGTTATCGTTGGGGTGACAGATGAGGATTGGATGGATAGGGATCAGATTCAGGCTAGTGGCTTCTTCTAATTATGACAGTGCTGAAATTCAAACCAATCTTTGAACAGCCTCCGCTAACTGCAAGGTCTACCTCACATTGTGTAAGCCTTCTTCATTCAGGTCAGGGCTGGAAATCCGGCATAGATAAATGTGGTAAAACTGGCCATACACCTTACAATCCGATTGTGCAGGCTCCTTTCGATTTCCCAGCTCCATGTGGCAATAGACCTTTCTGACTGCATATACTGTATATAAAACAGAGTGTTTAGGTAAGACTCACACTGCTTAGGTGGCTGTGACTATACAGGTGATTGTGCAATCCAATTGTGTCACCAGTTATATGGTAGACATACCTTAGAATTCTGAGTGGTTAAGGTCCATTTAGCATAAAGTTTTATCTTAAAGGCTCCTCCTTTCTCCCAGAGTTCTCCCACCAGTGCCACCACCCCTTGATTCCCTGATCCATCAGACGTATCCTTTTTTCCCCAGAGTACTCCCATCACCTCTTGATTCCCTCACTCGTAGTCGTAAAGGCTCCTACCATTTTCCTAGAGGCCTCCCACCACCCATTGATTCCCTGCTCCCATCAGGCCCCCTCCTTTTCCCAGAAGACTCCCACCACCCCTTAATTCTATGCTCCCATAAGACCCCCTCCTTTTACCAGAAGACTCCCATTACCCCTTAATTCTTTGCTCCCATCAGACCCCCTCGTTTTCCCAGAGGACTCCCACCACCCCTTAATTCTTTGCTCCCATCAGACCCGTTCGTCTTCCCAGAGGACTCCCACCACCCCTTAATTCTCTGCTCCCATCAGACCCCCTCGTTTTCCGAGAGGACTCCCACACCCCTTAATTCTCTGCTCCTATCAGGCCCCGTCCTTTTCCCAGAAGACTCCCACCACCCCTTAATTCTCTACTCCCATGAGGCCCCCTCCTTTTCCCAGAGGACTCCCAGTCCCACCACCCCTCAATTCTCTGCTCCCATCATGCCCCCTCCTTTTCCCTATGGACTCCCACCAACCCTTGATTCCTTGCTTTCATCAGGCTGCCCTCCTTTTCTCATAGGACTCCCACCACCTCTTGATTTCCTGCCCCCATCAGGCTCTCCCTCTTTCTCCCAGAGGTCTGCCACCACCCCTTGAATCCCTGGTCCTTTCAGGTTCCCCCTCTTGCTCCCAGGGGTCTACCGCCATCTCTTAAATTCAATGCCCCCTCAGGCTCCCCCCCTTTTCCCCAAAGGTCTCCCACCACCCTTTGATTCCCTGCAACCCCCCCACCCCCCCTCACAGTATATTTTTAGTCTTCTGGATTGAATGAGGTTGAGCTCCCCCTTTCTCCCAGAGGACTCTTACCACCCTTTGATTCCCTGCACCTAACAGGCTTCCCCCCTTTTCCCAGAGGTCTCCAAACACCCCTTGATTTCCTGCCCCCATCAGGCTCCACCTCTTTGTCCCAGAGGTCTACCACCCCCCCTTTATTTCCTGCCCCCATCAGCCCCACCCTTTCCCAGAGGCCTACCACCACCCCTTGATTCTCTGCCCCATTAGCCCCCCCCCCTTTCCTAGAGGTCTACCACAACCCCTTGATTCCCTGCTCCCATCAGGCTCCCCTACTTTCCCCAAAAGTCACCCACAACCCCTTGATTCCTTGCCCCATCAGACTCCTCCTTTTTCCCAGGGGTCTCCCATCCACCCTTGATTCCCTGGTTCATCAGGCTCCCCCCCACACTTTCCCAAAGGTCTTCTACCACTTTTTATTCCTTGCCCCATCTGCCTCCCCTCTTTTTCCCAGAGGTCTCCCACCACCTCTTGCCCCCTCCCACCTCTTCCCAATCTGAAGAATTTTAATTATTTTTTTTTTTCCAGATGTCTTCAAGCCAGTCAAATGAAACACAGGGTCCTCTACTTTTTGGCCTTCTCCTGGAAATGAATAATCATCGATGACGCCTTAGTATTACTCACAGTATGTCCCTAGTCTTCTGGATTGAATGGGATCGGGCAATGGGCATCATTCAGCCCAGAAGACTAATGGCAGTTGTGGCAAATAACAGGTACTGCAAGGAACAGTGCCAGAATAAAGTTGAGTATTGCAGCTGAGGTTGCCCTTTTGAAAAAAAAAATAAAAATTCTAAGGGACTTTGAAGCTAAATCTTTCCCAGAGTTACTTTCATTTATATTCTATGTACTTGCAGCCAAATTCAATGGACTGTTGTCCAGTTTTGTTTATAGCTGGAGGTCCATGATGGACAATCAAACCTTGGAAATCTATTATCGGTTTTGCCAGATTACCATCAATAACAGGTTCCATAAACGCATTTTTCGATATACACTATATTGCCAAAAGTATTGGGACGCATGCCTTTACACACAGATGAACTTTAATGGCATCCCAGTCTTAGTCCGTAGGGTTCAATATTGAGTTGGCCCACCCTTTGCAGCTATAACAGCTTCAACTCTTCTGGGAAGGCTGTCCACAAGGTTTAGGAGTGTGTCTATGGGAATGTTTTGACCGTTCTTCCAGAAGCGCATTTGTGAGGTCAGGCACTGATGTTAGACGAGAAGGCCTGGCTTGCAGTCTCCGCTCGAATTCATCCCAAAGATGTCGGGTTGAGGTCAGGTGCACTTGACTGTGCAGGCCAGTCAAGTTTCAATTCTCTGCTCCCATCATGCCCCCTCCTTTTCCCTATGGACTCCCACCAACCCTTGATTCCTTGCTTTCATCAGGCTGCCCTCCTTTTCTCATAGGACTCCCACCACCTCTTGATTTCCTGCCCCCATCAGGCTCTCCCTCTTTCTCCCAGAGGTCTGCCACCACCCCTTGAATCCCTGGTCCTTTCAGGTTCCCCCTCTTGCTCCCAGGGGTCTACCGCCATCTCTTAAATTCAATGCCCCCTCAGGCTCCCCCCCTTTTCCCCAAAGGTCTCCCACCACCCTTTGATTCCCTGCAACCCCCCCACCCCCCCTCACAGTATATTTTTAGTCTTCTGGATTGAATGAGGTTGAGCTCCCCCTTTCTCCCAGAGGACTCTTACCACCCTTTGATTCCCTGCACCTAACAGGCTTCCCCCCTTTTCCCAGAGGTCTCCAAACACCCCTTGATTTCCTGCCCCCATCAGGCTCCACCTCTTTGTCCCAGAGGTCTACCACCCCCCCTTTATTTCCTGCCCCCATCAGCCCCACCCTTTCCCAGAGGCCTACCACCACCCCTTGATTCTCTGCCCCATTAGCCCCCCCCCCTTTCCTAGAGGTCTACCACAACCCCTTGATTCCCTGCTCCCATCAGGCTCCCCTACTTTCCCCAAAAGTCACCCACAACCCCTTGATTCCTTGCCCCATCAGACTCCTCCTTTTTCCCAGGGGTCTCCCATCCACCCTTGATTCCCTGGTTCATCAGGCTCCCCCCCACACTTTCCCAAAGGTCTTCTACCACTTTTTATTCCTTGCCCCATCTGCCTCCCCTCTTTTTCCCAGAGGTCTCCCACCACCTCTTGCCCCCTCCCACCTCTTCCCAATCTGAAGAATTTTAATTATTTTTTTTTTTCCAGATGTCTTCAAGCCAGTCAAATGAAACACAGGGTCCTCTACTTTTTGGCCTTCTCCTGGAAATGAATAATCATCGATGACGCCTTAGTATTACTCACAGTATGTCCCTAGTCTTCTGGATTGAATGGGATCGGGCAATGGGCATCATTCAGCCCAGAAGACTAATGGCAGTTGTGGCAAATAACAGGTACTGCAAGGAACAGTGCCAGAATAAAGTTGAGTATTGCAGCTGAGGTTGCCCTTTTGAAAAAAAAAAAATAAATTCTAAGGGACTTTGAAGCTAAATCTTTCCCAGAGTTACTTTCATTTATATTCTATGTACTTGCAGCCAAATTCAATGGACTGTTGTCCAGTTTTGTTTATAGCTGGAGGTCCATGATGGACAATCAAACCTTGGAAATCTATTATCGGTTTTGCCAGATTACCATCAATAACAGGTTCCATAAACGCATTTTTCGATATACACTATATTGCCAAAAGTATTGGGACGCATGCCTTTACACACAGATGAACTTTAATGGCATCCCAGTCTTAGTCCGTAGGGTTCAATATTGAGTTGGCCCACCCTTTGCAGCTATAACAGCTTCAACTCTTCTGGGAAGGCTGTCCACAAGGTTTAGGAGTGTGTCTATGGGAATGTTTGACCGTTCTTCCAGAAGCGCATTTGTGAGGTCAGGCACTGATGTTAGACGAGAAGGCCTGGCTTGCAGTCTCCGCTCGAATTCATCCCAAAGATGTCGGGTTGAGGTCAGGTGCACTTGACTGTGCAGGCCAGTCAAGTTTCCCCAACCCAAACTCGCTCATCCATGTCTTTATGGACCTTGCTTTGTGCACTGGAGCACAGTCGTGTCTGAACAGGAAGGGTCCATCCCCAAACTGTTCCCACAAAGTTGGGAGCATGAAATTGTCCAAAATGTCTTGGTATGCTGACGCCTTAAGAGTTCCCTCAGAGGAACATGAGCTCCCCTTCTCCTCTGCCCTCTCTGCATGGAAGCTGCCAGACAGTGCCACCTGTGCAGGGAGGCCAAACTGCAGCTGCCTACAGAGGGACTGGTGGGATCACCAGGAATTTCCCACAAAGGAAGCAAAAATGGAACAGGATACTTACATACAAGTACATGGTACAGCCGGAACATACTGTATCAGGAATAGGAAATGTTGGGGTGACATACACTTTTATTTAGCAAACAATGAAAAGGGGGTACGGGGAGGGGAGTAGCGGCGTGTCCATTTAATACTTTAGCTTGCCCAGCAAATCATAAAAGGCTCAAACTTCTTTTTTTTTTTTTTTTTTTACTTTTTTCTCCCCCCCGAAAGAGGAAATGATTTTAATTCCTTTCCTCACACAAAGACAAAACATTGGTCCAGACAGGGAGAGGATTACCTTACAGCCCGGCGGAGTTGCGATATTACGGAAGCGTTTTGGCAGAGGTGCGGATTGGAGCGGGGGGCGCGCCCGCACCCAGAGGTCACCGCCGCCTCTGTCATAACACATAGAGATCCCTCTTGATCTGCAGCTACCGAGCGGAATAATAGATTTCAGCAGCAAATTCAACTCCCGGGACTTACCATTCACCGTTCCCCACCCCCGGGGGGGCTTTTCTGCGGTACATTATCACATCACACCTAACAGGATAACTGGGCTAAATGGCATTGACTTCACATTAGCCTGACATTTGCAACAAGAACCTTTGTAGCAAACCGTAAGGAAAGGGGAAATAATCATGTGATGTTCTAAGGAATTGCTTAGAACAGGGGTGCAATTAGTTTCCTTACGAATTTGTATTTTAAGGAATTTCGACAAATTTGTTAATTAGGAAATATCCGAATTACAAAAACCGTTTAACAAATTTTTCTGAATATTCGTAAATTCAAAAATTCGTAAATTTGTAAATTCGTAAATTTGAATATTCATAAATTCACTAATTTGAAAGTTCATAAATTCTTAAGTTTTGAAATTCGGAAATTTGAAAAAATTGGTAAATTGGTAAATTCCTAAATTAAAAAATTTGTCAATTCTAAAAGTCGAATATTTGAAAGTTCAGAAATTCGTAAATTTGAAAAAATTAGTAAATTCATAAATTCCAAAATTTGGAAATTCATAAATTCAAGTATTCATAAATTCGTAAATTCGAAATACGTAATTTGAAAATCCGAAAACCCGAACATTCCAAAATCTGAAATAATAACTAACTAATAATAACTTAACTATTACTAACTATTAAATTATAGGTATTGGAATTTCCTTTCAAATTTGGCTGTTAGTGAACGTAACGAATACGAATTTATCCGAAGTTACGAATTATCCAAAATAACGAATGCCATATTTAAAAGAATGGAAAGTAACAAATTAATAATAATAAAAAACAATAATAATAATAAAAACTTGTTATTATTATTATTATTATCATTTATTATTAATTCGCTCAGTTCCATTTGTTTAGATGCGGCATTCGTTATTTCGGATCATTTTTAACTTTGCAATTATTTGTATTCGTTATGTTCACTAACAGCCAAATTTGAAAGGAAATTCCAATACCTGTAATTTAACAGTTAGCGATCATTAGTTAGTTAGTTATCATTTTGAATTTTCGGATTTTCGTTCTTTTGCATTTTCAGATTTTTGAATTTTCACGAATTTAACGAACGGCCCCAAAAACGAAAACGAACACATTTTTCAGCAGTGCACATGTCTAGTGTCATACTTAATTTCATTGCTGGCCGCATCAGTGTTGTGGTTGCCCTCAAAGGGCCTGTTGTATCTGTAATTCCGCGTACACGGTCAGAATATCCGACAGAAAAAGTCAGATGGGAGCTTTTGGTCGGATAGTCCGACCTTGTGTATGCCCCATCAGACTTCTTCTGTCGGAATTTCCGACGGACATAGATATAGAACATGTACTAAATTTTTCCGCTGGAAATGCTGACGGAGGTTATCACGTTGGCAAGTCTGACCATGTCTACGCGGCATAAGACTAGATATCCAGAGCACCACATTACTAGGGATGGGCCAAACACCCCCCCCCCGTTCATTTCGCAGCAGAACTCCCAAACAGGGGAAATGTTCTAATCATAACGGTGAACCCCATTAAAGTCTAATGCCCCGTACACACGGTCGGAGAATCCGACCACAAAATCCATCGGATTTTTTCAGACGGATTTTGTCCGAACACTGGTGTTGCATACACACGGTCGGACAAAGTTGTCGGAAAATCCGATCATTCTGAACGTGGCAACGTTTGTTGCCTACGACGGGACTACGTAGAGGCTAGTAGCCAATAGCTTTGGTCTTGTAATGTGATCTGAGCATGCGTGGCACTTTGTCCGTCGGAATTCGCTACACACGATCGGAAAAAGTCCGATAGGACTTTGTTGTCGGAAAATTTGAGAGCAGGAGATAAAACTTTGTCCGTCGGACAATCCGACGGAAAAAGTCCGATGGAGCCTACACACGGTCGGAATTTCCGACAACATTGTCCGATAGGACATTTTCCGTGGGAAAATCCGACCGTGTGTACGGGGCATTAGGGAGAAAATTCAAAAGTGACCATTTTTTAAGCTTATATACAAGTACTTGGCCATAAAAGGGGTATAGGGGTCTGGGTACTGCCCTGGGGGACATGTATCAATAATTATTTTATTTTTTTAAACAATCGTTTTTTCAGGACCAGTGATTTTAATTATACTTAAAGTGCAACAAAATTTTTTAAAAATTCCTTTCAATATAGTGCCTGGGGGGGGGGGGGGTCCCCTTAATGTGCCTATAAAGTGGAACATCTGTAGCATATATAGAACATGCTGCTCAAAAATTGAATATCTAAAGAAAAAAATGGCGTGGAGCCCCCCCCCTCCCAGTCCATACCAGGCCCTTCAGGTCTGGTATAGATTTTAAGGGAAACCTCACGCCAAAAAACAGCATGGGGTCCCCCCCAAAATCCATACCAGACCCTTATCTGAGCATGCAGCCCGGCAGGTCAGTAAAGGGGAGGGGACAAGCAAGCCCCCCCCGAACCATACCAGGCCACATGCCCTCAACATGGGGGAGGGGGATAAGTGCTTTGGGACAGCGCGTGGGCCCTGCCCCCCAACCCCAAAGCACCTTGTCCCCATGTTGATGGGGACAAGGGCCTCTTCCCGACAACCCTGGCCTGTGGTTGACAGGGCCTGCGGGCAGGGGGCTCATCGGAATCTGGAAGCTCCCTTTAATAAGGGGGCCCCCAGATCCCACACGTACCCCTACCCATTCACCAAAAAAAGTTTCAAATAGTAAAAACCACAAGAACAGTTTTTGACAAGTCCTTTATTGAAAAATAAAAGAATAGTGTCCCTCAATGTATATCCATAGTCAATCACGCCGCCTGCCTACCTGAAAAGTAGAAGAAAAAATAAATGCTCCACCTCATGGGAGGCTGTCCGCCGTATGTCCGCTCTGCGCTTTGACAGTTCTTATATAGGCAAGGGGTGGGGCCACCACGGATACATCTCCCGGTGGCACTGCCCCCTTGTTGAGGGCATGTGGCCTGGTACGGTTCAGGAGGGGGGGCGCTCGATTGTCCCCCCCTTTACCTGACCTGCCGGGCTGCATACTCAGATAAGGGTCTGGTATAAATTTCGGGGGGGGGACCCACATCGTTTGTTTTTTACATTTAGGTGTGGGGTTCCCCTTACAATCCATACCAGACCACAATGGCCTGGTATGGACTTGGGGGGGGGTTGGTTGCCATGCCGTTTTTTTTATTTTTTTTACCGGTACTTTTTTTTTTTTATTCGACTGTCACCAGGGAAACCCATTGACAGCTGATGACTCATCGGTTGTTAAGGACGCAGCGGCTGGCTTCCCGTACACTGAGCCCTGATTGGGCAAAGCTTTGCAGAGTGCACCGTGCAGCACTCAGTGCATTGAAGGGTGTTCGTCAGGGCGAACACCCTGCATATTTGGGTTTTCAGCCCAAACTCTTGCACTGGTCGAACCATTCGCCCATCCCTACCCATTACCCCCATACATTAGATATCAGGAGCCCCACCATCAAAACTCAAGAGTTCCCCACCCTCCCTTTTTTTGTTAAAAAACTAAAAACTGCAGAGATGATCAAATACCACCAAAAGAAAGTTCTATTTGTGGGGAAAAAAAGGGCATTGATTTTATTTGGGTACAACGTCGCACTACCGCGCAATTGTCAATTAAATAACGCAGTGCCGTATCGCAAAAAAAATGGCCTGGTCATTAAGCTGGGTAAATGCTGAAGTAGTTAATCGATGCAAAGTTGCATTATTTGTATCTTTTCTTTTTTTTTTCTTTCTTTTTAACATTTTGTATCTTTTCTATATGTCTGGAGTTCAGCTTTAATACGGGTCTGTTGCACAATTAAAAACAAATGCAGATTGTGTCCCTCTCTAGAAAGTCAGACGTTGGAGGCGATGTTGCTCAACACGTAATTAATGTAAAGCTGAATTATGTATTTTAGAGGTTTTCCCGAACACATGCTGTGGAAATGGTTAATGCTCTATAATATTAGTCTGCGAGGCAACAGTCAGCACAAAATTAATAATACCTTTATTATGAAACACATGTGTCAAACACCTCTGAATGCTTTATTGTACAACGTTACCCCACACCGACCAAAATCATTCTGACATCGAGCGTTCCACGAGACTCCAGGACCATCGTGCAGGATCCATAAATATGCCTTTGTTTAACGGCGCGGCCACGGCGAAAAAAAAAAAAAACCTCTCGCTTCGCTCCGAAACACTTGTTTCCAAAGCTAGCGCAGCAAAAAAAGCAAAAAAAAAAAAAACAAACAACAAAAAAAAAAAAAAGCCATAAATATAAAACCTAATCTCCCAAGCTGGGTGCAGAGGGGGGAATAGACATATACAAGTTTATTTTCAATGCTCGTAAACTGTAGGAACATATATGGGTCCCAGAAGGAAAGTATAGGCTGTCAAAATGGTAAGCTGGTCCTGGACAAAAAAAAAGGAGATATATGACCGCAGTGCTCGGTGTGGCAAAAACAATTGTTCCAAACCTGGTTCTCGGAGACTAATTAATTTCCTGGAAATCCCTTTCACTCCTTCTCAGGCTGTTAAAAAAGCCTGGACCGGGATGGAGTTAAGAGCACAGTGGCCCGGCTCAAACGTGTTAATGGCGATAGGCCGGTCTGTTGCGAGTTAGAAATGTTAATTTTCCTGAGTTGCGCCCTGCTGGCCGGTAATTCCATAAGCGTGATTGATAGGACGAAGCCTTGCAGGGGCTCGGCTTGTAGATCTGGAGCTCAATGTAGTTCATTAGGCAAACAAACCTGCCTCAGAACTGCGAAATATTGCGTATTTACAATTGTCCATCAATACCATGCTTAGAGATAAGTTACCGCATATTGTACATACAGCTAGTATGAGTACCTCAATGTGTCTCCTCATTAGTAGGGATGAGCCGAACACACCCCTGTTAGGTTCACAGCAGAACATGCGAACAGGCAAAAAATAACATCGTTAAAGTCTATGGGACACGAACGTGAAAAATCAAAAGTGCTAATTTTAAAGGCTTATATGCAAGTTATTGCCATAAAAAGTGTTTGGGGACCTGGGTCCTGCCCCAGGGGACATGTATCAATGCAAAAAAAGTTTTAAAAACTTTGTAATTACATGCCCCTGTTAAACAGGGGCAGAAAAAATGGGCCTTGGGTGGTGGGGGTGGTGCCCTAAACCAAAAATATTGTTGGAAGCTAGCATCATCAAGATTATGGAGGAATAGGACAGTCAGCATAGGCAGTCTTCAAGGAATCCCACATCCATAGCAAATTCAATCAGTTACATAAGCATCAGGTGCTTGATAGCTGCTGATCCAAGACTGATTTTTATTTTTTATTTATTACAGGATTTATATAGCGCCAACAGTTTACGCAGCGCTTTACAATATTAAAAGGGAGACAATACAGTTATAATACAATAAAATACAAGAGGATTAAGGGGGCCCTGCTCAGAAGAGCTTACAATCTAATAGGGTGGGGAGGTGATACAAAAGGTTGTAACTGTGGGGAATGAGCTGATGGAAGTGGTAAAAGATTAGTTGGAGATGTGATAGGCTTCCCTGAAGAGATGAGTTTTCAGGGATCGCCTGAAGGTAGCTAGAGTAGGGGATAGCCGGACAGGTTGAGGTAGCGAGTTCCAGAGGATGGGAGAGGCTCTGGAGAAATCCTGGAGACGAGCATGGGAGGAGGAAACAAGAGAGCTTGACAGGAGGAGATCTTGAGAAGAGCGGAGAGGACGGTTTGGGATATGTTTGGAGACAAGATTGGTGATGTAGCTCGGGGCAGAGTTGTGGATGGCTTTGTAAGTTGTGGTTAGTATATATATATTTATGAATGTGAGCCTATCAATGGAGTCTGTGGACAGGCACACTCTTTGATCCGTTACAAACCCTCCAGCAGCACTGAATGTGTGATCAGAAAGCACGCTGGATGCAGGACAGGCCAGTAGCTTAATTGCATATTATTATTATAATTATTATACAGGATTTATATAGCGCCGACAGTTTGCGCAGCGCTTTACAATATGAGGGCAGACAGTACAATTACAATACAAATCAATACAGGAGAAATCAGAGGGCCCTGCTCGTTAGAGCTTACAATCTAGAAGGGAGGATCAATTGGAACAAAAGGTAATACTGTTGGAGAAAATGAAAATACGGTGGTTGTTGTTGTTAGGTGTGGGTAGGATATGCTTCTCTGAAGAGAAGGGTTTTCAGGGATTGTCTAAAAGCTAATAAAGTAGGAGATAGGCGGACAGATTGGGGTAAGGCATTCCATAGGATGCATATTGAGCAAGTTCTGGCCAGTGGTCCATCCTCAAGACCCAGTAACCCAGTGGATGCTCTGTTGTAAAGGTCTCCAAGTCTGCTCTTGCCTCTGGATATTCCTGCACCATGTAATGCAGACGATGGCAATGGTTGGTTGAACCATTGCTTGAATCGATCAGACCTTGGTGGTGAGAACTGAAAAATTGTTTATAGGCATCGGTCAGCCGGCCACCTTCTCCACTGCTCTTCCTCTGACTGAATGAAGCCTCAGCAACACATTGTCCAGCACCAGGAAATTGTAACCTCCCAGGGTCTGGACTTGAATTGCACAAACCTTTCTTCAAGGTCTCCTGAAGATGTTTCTTCCTCTGCTCCCTATGCAAAGGCAGGGTGAGTTCTGCAACCTTACCTTTGTAACATGGATCAAGAAGGGTTGCCAGACAGTATTGATCCCTCTCATTGATACTACGAAATTCTAGGGTCCTTTTGCAGGCTTTGCAGAATCAGGGAGGCCATGTAGCGTAAGTTTGCAGAGGCATTCGATTCTGAGTCCTCTGGGTCACTAAGGATCACATGACCCTTAACTACCTCCTCCCAGCCACGTACAACTCCTTGGGTTTCTGGGGACTGAAAACCATCCCTTGAAGACTGCTGCTGAGTGTTATCCTCTACATCCATGCTGACACAATCCTCCTCTTCTTCCTGTGTGTTTGGCGGGCCTGCAGGAATGCTATCTAGATAAAGGGGGCCTTGAGAGGTAAGGAAGTCTTATGCCTCGTACACACGTACGGACTTTTCCCGGCGGACCTAAGTCCAGCGGACAATCCGCTGGACTTTCCGGCTAGGTCCGCTGGACTTTCCGAGGGTGTGGACTTGCCCACACACGCACGGACTTGTCCAGCGGATAATCCGCCGGCCAAAAGTCCGCGGGACTTTTGAAAATGAACGGACTTGCCCACACACGGAGCAGTCCGTTCATTTCGAACGTAACTTCAGGTTACGTAGCTAGCGTAGGCAGTAAATGCCGCCGCGCTAGCTCCGCAAGCTGGCATGGATTTAAAGGGAATCCCCACGCCGAAAAAACGGCGTGGGGGTTCCCCCCAAATCCATGTCAGACCCTCATCCGAGCACGCAGCCTGGCAGGCCAGGAAAGGGGTGGGGACGAACGAGCGCCCCCCCCTCCTGAGCCGTACCAGGCCGCGTGCCCTCAACATGGGGGGTGCCCTGGGGAAAGGGGGGCCGTGCGGCCCCCCCCACCCCAAAGCACCTTGTCCCCATGTTGATGAGGACAAGGGCCTCTTCCCGACAACCCTGGCCGTTGGTTGTCGGGGTCTGCGGGCGGGGGCTTATCGGAATCTGGGAACCCCCTTTAATAAGGGGGCCCCCAGATACCGGCCCCCCACCCTATGTGAATGAGTATGGGGTACGATGTACCCCTACCCATTCACCTAAGGTGTAAAATGTAAAGTAAAAAAAAAACACCCCACACTTTTGAAAAAATAGTTTATTGCACTGCTCCGGGGGTCTTCTTCCGTCTTGGGGGTCTTCTCGCCGGACTCCTCCCCTCTCTTCTGCTCTTTTACCTAGCTCTTTCACGAGGGGAGGTGTCCGGCTACCTTCTTCGTCGTCGCCGCCGTCGTCTGGGGGTCTCGATCCGCCTTCGGGGGTCTTCCGGGGGTCTCTTCTGTTCTTGCGGCGGTCGTCGTCTTCCGCGCCGCCGGCGCCTTCTTCTTCTTCTTGTCCTCCTTCTTGTCCTTCTTGTTCTTCTTCTTCTTCCGATGTTGACCCGACGCTCTCTCTGCCCGGAATGCCTGTGCCGCTCTGAGCTCGGACTTATATAGGGACATGGGCGACAGGGTCACATGTTCATGTCACATGGTGACCCCGCCCCCTTGCGATGTCACAGTCCCAGCATCCTCCGGGACTGTGACAACACAAGGGGGCGGGGTCACCATGTGACATGTGCATGTGACCCTGTCGCCCATGTCCCTATATAAGTCCGAGCTCAGAGCGGCACAGGCATTCCGGGCAGAGAGAGCGTCGGGTCAACATCGGAAGAAGAAGAAGAACAAGAAGGACAAGAAGGAGGACAAGAAGAAGAAGAAGGCGCCGGCGGCGCGGAAGACGACGACCGCCGCAAGAACAGAAGAGACCCCCGGAAGACCCCCGAAGGCGGATCGAGACCCCCAGACGACGGCGGCGACGACGAAGAAGGTAGCCGGACACCTCCCCTCGTGAAAGAGCTAGGTAAAAGAGCAGAAGAGAGGGGAGGAGTCCGGCGAGAAGACCCCCAAGACGGAAGAAGACCCCCGAAGGCGGATCGAGACCCCCAGACGCCGGCGACGACGAAGAAGGTAGCCGGACTCCCCTCGCTCGGTAAAAGAGCTTGGTAAATGGCGGGGGAGTCCGGCGAGAAGACCCCCAAGACGGAAGAAGACCCCCGGAGCAGTGCAATAAACTATTTTTTCAAAAGTGTGGGTGTTTTTTTTTACTTTACATTTTACACCTTAGGTGAATGGGTAGGGGTACATCGTACCCCATACTCATTCACATAGGGTGGGGGGCCGGTATCTGGGGGCCCCTTATTAAAGGGGGTTCCCAGATTCCGATAAGCCCCCGCCCGCAGACCCCGACAACCAACGGCCAGGGTTGTCGGGAAGAGGCCCTTGTCCTCATCAACATGGGGACAAGGTGCTTTGGGGTGGGGGGGGCCGCACGGCCCCCCTTTCCCCAGGGCACCCCCCATGTTGAGGGCACGCGGCCTGGTACGGCTCAGGAGGGGGGGGGGCGCTCGTTCGTCCCCACCCCTTTCCTGGCCTGCCAGGCTGCGTGCTCGGATGAGGGTCTGACATGGATTTGGGGGGAACCCTCACGCCGTTTTTTCGGCGTGGGGATTCCCTTTAAATCCATGCCAGGTCACGGAGCTAGCGCGGCGGCAGTAACTGCCTACGCTAGCTACGTAACCTGAAGTCACGTGCTAAATGAACGGACTTGCCGATGAGCGGCAAGTCCGTTCATTTCAAAAGTCCCGCGGACTTGCCCACTAACGGCGGGATTGTCCGCTGGACTTCCAAGTCCAGCGGATAATTTGAAAACAAAACCTGAAACTTTAGTCCGCCGTACTTTGGCGCCAAAAAGTCCGCCGGCGCCCACACACGAGGGGATTATCCGCTGGACTTCAGTCCAGAGGATAATCCCGCGGGATTGTCCCTTCGTGTGTACGCGGCCTTCCTCTTCCTCCCCTTGTTCTGCCTCAAGTGCCCTGTCCATGATTCCACAAAGCATGTGCTCCAACAGGAAGACTAGAGGGACAGTATCACTGATGCATGCATTGTCGTGGGTCACCATCCTTATGACCAAGCTCCCCTGACCCTGTCCTGGTGCCATACTCGCACAGGTTCTCATTGATGGCCCTCTGCTGTGTGTGCAGCTGCTGCAGCTTTGCCAACATTGAGTTTCACCTGGTGGGCATGTCACAAATGAGGGAGTTGGTGGGCAGGTTGCATTCAGCCAGCCAAGCACTGGCATTGTATGACTGGCGGAAATGACCACAGACTTTTCTGGCCTGCCTCAGGACATCCTGTAAGCCTGGGTACCTGCTCAAGAACCACTGCACCACCAAATTCAGGACGTGTGCCAAACATGGGATATGGGTCAAGTGTCCCTGTCGGAGGGCAGAGAGAAGGTTGGTGCATTTGTCGCATACAACCATTCCTGGCTGAAGCTGGCGTGGAGTCAACTACCTCTGAACCTGCCCCTGCAGAGCTGACAGAATCTCTGCCGCAGTGTGGCTCCTGTCCCCTAAGCAGACCAACTCAAGCACTGCACTGTGGTGGCCGAACAAGCTCCAACAATACTGAACCCTGTGCTGCATCCTTCCCAGCTGCCAGCAGAGTTGCACAGTGTGCCGTGAAGGAAAGGTAACATCCCTGCTCATGCCTGCTGGACCACGAGTCAGCAGTAATATGCACCTTACTGCTGACCGCCCTGTCCAACGAGGCCAAAACATTGCCTTCCACATGCCGATAGAGAGCCGGAATGGCCTTCCATGAAAAGAAATTACGTTTTTGAACCTGCCACTGAGGTACAGCACATTCCACAAATTCACAAAAGGGGGCAGAGTCTACCAGCTGAAAAGGCAGCAGTTGCAGTGCTAGCAATTTGGCCAAGCTAGCATTTAGATGTTGAGCATGTGAATGGCTGGGACTGAATTTCTTTTTACGGTTCAGCAATTGGGGTAGGGAAATTTGCCTGCTAAAATCAGATGGTGGTGTACTGCTAGCAGATTGGCTGCAAGTACTTTGGAGATTCCAGATGAGGAGCAAGGAGAAGTCCGCCTTTTTCTTTGATGTGGGTCTAACAGACTGCATGGCAGGTCGTCATATGTCTGGTCAAGCATGTGTTGCCCAAGCGGCTGCTGTTCTGGCCACGCTTGATCGACATAGGTTGCAAACAGCAACGGTGCGATCTGCTGCACACGTGTCTAAAAAGGCCCACACTAAGGAACTTTTAAGAGTCAGCGGGGAGTTAGCAGCGCCCTGCACCTGCGGAGCTCTGAGGTGTGATGCAATAGGGTGGCTGCCCTTAAGCTGCCCCCTAGAGGATGTCCTGCCTCATTGGAGTTGTGCCTTCTCCTCCTCTTCCTCTCTTCTCTTAGGCACCCAAGTACAGTCAGTGACCTTATCATCCCCTCCCTCCTCCTCACTGGAGCAAACTTGGTAGTATGCTGCAGCTAGGGGAACATGACTGCCAGTTTCTTGTCCTTTTTGGGCACCCCCTCTCTCTAGGCTCACGTTACTCCCTTCCTCAACCTGGGAACCAACATCGGAGTCTTCAAATCGCTGCGCATCCTCCTGCACCATGTACTCAACACTGTGGTCGAATAGTTCTGGGGACTCCTCCATGCATGATGGTGGGGCTACGGAAAGAGTGACTGTGGACAAGGAGCCGGTGGAATAGGCCGCTTTGGCAGCTGCGTTGAAGGCAAACTACTCTGAGCATGGGTGACAGAGGATAAAGAGTATGAGGATGACTTTGTTATACATTCCACCAACTCTTCTGCATGTTCTGGCTCAAAAACACCGCCATCAGCAGAAAAAAAAGAACAAGCGTGCCCCGTGGCCACCTGCAGAGGATGCACCATGTTCATGACCAGCACTGTTGACTGTAGACACAGAGGCTGCTTGCCCTCTTTTAGTGGCCTGTGAGTGTCTGCCTCTCCTTGGTGGCCTTCCGGACATGATGTATATTTTGTTTTGCAACACCACACATATATATATATATATATATATACGAAACTGTATATATATATTAACACACTGCCTGCACTGACTGAATATCGAGTAAACACTGAATATATAGTCTATGCTAAATGCAGAGTATATATATATATATATATATATACTAGACTGACTGTATATATATATATATATATCTCAAATACACTGCCACTAACTGAGTAACCTGCCTGCCTAATCTAAATCAAGCTATCGCTCTGTCCACACCAACAACACTACACACGGCCACCATGTAAGCAGCCTTATATAGTGTGGGGCGTGGACTTAGTCCCCCTGAGCCATGATTGGTCAAAGGCACCCTGCCTTTGGCCAGCCAATTATGGCTCTCTTAGCAGAGGGCACTGTGATTGGCCAAAGCATGCAGGTCAGGTGCATGCTTTGGCCAATCATCATACAGCAATGCACTGTGCAGTGCATTATGGGGCGTTCTGCGGCTCTCGAATTTGCCACAAACGCCCCATAATGTTCGCTCTTCGGCGAACAGGTGAACACCTGATGTTCAAGTGGAACTTATGTTCGACCCGAACATCAAGCTCATCTCTACTCCTTAGCTCTCATCTGTCATTTGTCAAGGGGAGACCTGGGAGGTCTTACCTCACATTTCATCTTTCTGCATAAGTCTGTGTTACTTACTACTGACCCCTAAACTCTCTGCACCTGTGACCCTTGCACACTGTTACATACTCTTGACCCTTTCACTCTGGGTTACATACTCCCGACCCTTGCCCTTTGTGTTATATACTCCTGACCCTTGCACTCTGTGTTAACTTACTCTTCACCCTTGCACTCTGCATTAAATTACTCCTGAGCCTTGCATTCTGCGTTATCATACTCCTGTTACTTTCCTTCTGACTCCTGCACTACATTACATACTACTGACCTTTGTACTGTATGTTACTAATTCTTGACCTCTGCACTCTGCATTACATACTACTGACCCCTGCACTCTGCATTACATACTACTGACCCCTGCACTCTGCATTACACACTGCTGACCTTTGCACTGTATGTTACTTACTCATGACCTCTGCCATCTACATTATATACTACTGACCCTTGCCCTCTGCATTACATACTACTGACCTTTGTACTGAATGTTACTTATTCCTGACCCTTGCCCTCTGCATTACATACTACTAACCTCTGCACTTTCCATTACATAATAATGACCTTTGCGCTGTACAACACTTATTTTTGAACTCTGCATTACATACTTCTGACCTTTGCACTGTATGTTACTTACTCGTGACCTCTGCACTCTGCATTTCATACTACTGACCCCTCTGCACTCTGCATTTCATACTACTGACCTTTGCACTGTATGTTCCTTATTCCTGACATTTGCACTCTATGTTGGTTACAGCTGACCTCTGAACTTTGTTTTACCCTGAACTCTGCATTACATACTACTGACCTCAACACTCTTGAGGCCTTCCTTACATTTAGGCCTTACTATGTTATCTCCTTTAAAAAAACGAAATATGTGGCACCCTGGTGATCTCTTATCTTCCAAGTGGTTCAGGTAGATCTTCACCCCTGTGCTATAGATTGCCGTTTTACTGCAAAAAAGCTCAGATTTAATTGTTTGCCATGCATTAATGTGCATGCATGACTTTACTCCTCCCCTCCACCCCCCCCCCCCCCCCTAGGCTCGTTGAAAGCATCATGGTCTTTGCCCAAACCTCTGGTCACGCCTCGTGATTGGGCTGTTGATGGCCCCCTCTGTGCGTTCATCACACCCAATACAGGAAATCCATAGTAACAAATCAATTTCTTTATTTGTTACAATGTTACAATTCCAGGGCTTGTGTATATTAAGCTGAACCATCTGCAGCGCTATCAGCCGGGGACGGGGGAACGCGGTCGGGGGGGGGGGGGGGGGGGGGCCGGGGGGGGCGGGGGGGGGGGGGGAGAATTTATCATCAGAAGGCTCCTGAATTTTTTCTGCAGAACTTTATTCCCTGACAAGTTTCCCTTCCCGTGCCAAAAATATTAAAATAGGGAGAGATGTGAATGCGCTATTAAAAAAACAGCTGCTGACAGGCGTAATTCATGGCGCTGCCTACTTTATGAACAGGCCGCGGGCTAGCCGCGCAATTAGAGAGGTGATGAGAACGGCGTTTTATTAAGCAGTGTCAAGCTTGACGCTCAGCGTTTTGTCAGATATCCTAATTCTGGCGATGACGCGGGTATTAACCCTTCCCTGGGACACCGACAACCTGGACGTGTTAAAGGATGACTCCGCCTTTAAAATAATAATAAATGTACAGATATTTGCAGAAGAAAATGTGCATTTATTATTTTATTTTTTATTTTATTTTTAGCATAGGAGCCTGCAGAGCATTGCACTCGCCATCAGATGATCGGTGGATCAATAAATTGGTGGATCGGTGGATGGCGGGGGGGCAATGCCAGGCTCCTCTGTCCCTACAGTGCCTTGAAAAAGTATTCATACCCCTTGACATTTTTGCACATTTTCTCATGTTACAACCAAAAATATAAATGTATTTTATTGGGATTTTATGTGATAGACCAACACAAAGTGGCACCATAATTGTGAAGTGGAAGGAAAATGATAAATGGTTTTCAACATTTTTTTTTTACAAATAAATATCTAAAAAGTGTGACTCTCCCATTCTGTCTCCCAGTGCCAGGGAAAGCAAGAATTTGATTGGATCCCATGTGCAACACAGACTGTCTGCTGCTGGTAATTTGCAGTTGTGATCCATAGTTTGGTTGATTAACTTGCAGCGTGATTATTTTTTTTCTTCAAAGCATTTTCCTATTTTTTTTCCAATTTTTTTATCAACAATATACATATATGTTTGTTAAAAATCCAAAAAAAAAAAAAAAAAAAAAAAAATAATAATAATAATAATAATAAATAATAATAATAATAATATATATATATATATATATATATATATATATATATATATATATATATATATATATATATATATATATAAAAATAAATATTGTTATTATTATTATATATGTATATATATTAATATATATATTTATATACAGGACTCAAGTTCCTCCACCTCAAACTCACTCATCCATGTCTTTATGGACCTTGCTCTGTGCACTGGTCCAAATCATTTGGTGGAGGGGGGGGATTATGGTGGGGGGGGGTTGTTTTTTCAGGGGTTGGACTTGGCCCCTTAGTTCCAGTGAAGGGAACTCTTAAGGCGTCAGCATACCAACATAGATTGGACAATTTCATGCTCCCAACTTTGTGGGAACAGTTTGGGGACGGCCCCTTCCTGTTCCAACATGACTGCCCACCAGTGTACAAAGCAAGGTCCATGAAGACATGGATGAGCAAGTTTGGGGTGGAGGAACTTGACTGCCCTGACCTCAACCCGATAGAACACTTTTTGGGATGAATTAGAGCGGAGACTGCAAGCCAGGCCTTCTCGTCCAACATCAGTGCCTGACCTCACACATGCGTTTCTGGAAGAATGGTCAAACATCCCCATAGACACACTCCTAAACCCAGAAGAATTGAAGCTGTTATAGCTGCAAAGG
>CM053037.1:190324824-190382324 GCA_028564925.1 Lithobates sylvaticus | reverse complement strand
GGGTTAAGGCAGCGCTGGAAAATAATGGTGGCCACACAAAATATTGACCCTTTGGGCCCAATTTGGACATTTTCACTTAGGGGTGTACTGACTTTTGTTGCCAGCGGTTTAGACATTAATGGCTGTGTGTTGAGTTATTTTGAGGGGACGGCAAATTGACACTGTTATACAAGCTGTACACTCACTACTCTACATTGTAGACAAGTGTCATTTCTTCAGTGTTGTCACATGAAAAGATAGAAGAAAAGATTTACAGAAATGTGAGGGGTGTACTTACTTTTGTGAGATATTGTATGTTTGGGGGTTATAAGTAATTTTCTAGCAAAAACAAAAGAAAATGATAATTTAAACTTGTAAACAAAAAGTGCCAGAAAAGGTCGGGTCAGCAAGTGGGTATAAAAATGTTTTATATTTTTTGTCTTTACGTAATATCCAAATAAAGTTTTAGTTTACAAATAACACCATAAAGTTTATACAGAATGTTACAATGTTGCCATCTCTGTTATCAGGAGGATTTCTCTCCTCCGAAGAGGAACTTAAAGTGGTGTTGCCACCAAAAAAAAAAAATTTGGCTTAAAAATCATTAAAAAAAGAAAAAAAACTAATAGGAAAATTTTTTTTTTTACTAACCTCTAAATGCCTGTTGCTAGGGGGTCCCTTGTAGTCTGCCACCTTCATTGCCCGGGCAATGACATCACTTCCCCTAGGCGCCGCACAGTCATCTGGGACCTGTCATGTGTCCCAGCAGGTGTTCACCAGAGCCTCTAGTGGTGAGGATGGAGCGTGCTGTAACTGGCTCCACGTCATGGCCCCCAGGGTTTCCCAGCTCATGTTCACGGTAGGCTACAGGAGGATAGAGAGGAAGCAGCAGCCCAGGACAACAAGGGATAGTCAGGAGATAAGCCAAAGGTCGGGGCAACTAGCAGACAAGGATAGACAGAGAACAAGCCAAAGGTCAGGGTAACAAGCAGGCAGGGGTAGTCAAAGAACAAGCCAAGATCGGTAACAGAAACAGACGTAGAGCACACAGCAAGCAGCAGACAGGAAACCAAACACACAATATTGCTCGGCAAGGCAGGCTTGGACAGCACAGTGTAAAATAGTGTATCCTGTAGAGGCTAGAATGGAGCCACGCTGGGGGAAGATAACTTACCCATGCAGGTGTGAGAGTTCAGGCCCAAGGCTGATTTACAGACCAGAGGTAAGCAGACTGACAGGGTATGAAGGTATTACTGGCGATTCATGACAGGCCTGGTCTATACCTGGAGATATTTGTGAGTGGCTGTTTTGAAAGTAGGAACGGTGGTGATCAATTACATAGATCATCCAAAGGTGGTGAACTGACCAGGTAGGTATTAGGAGCGTGTAGAGCTCCAGCTCCTTATTCCAGCATCCTGGTTTTGGCTATAGCATTCTCCTTGTCTGTCTGTCTACCTGCAAGGTGATCAATGTGGCCAGACTCTGGGTGGAGACCAAACCTGATATCAGCCAGCCAAGCCTGCAGTCTCATACTTGTAAAAGTGTGTGTAATACCTGATCAAGCTGCCAGTTTTTCTGCCCTGCTCTGCTAGATAGGACGACCTTGGATCAGATATCGACTATTCTCTCAACTCTGTCTGCCTTTGACTTAGGATTTTGACCCTGACTATTCTGAACCTTGCCTGTCTGTCAACTGTAAGTATCTCTTTGCTGTGCTCAGTTAGTGCACGTGCTGGGGGGGGGGGGGGGGGGGCTCTATAGCATTGTGTACAAGTCCTGGGGGCAACCAAGTACCGGTAGGCCTGCTTTCCTTATGGGAAAGGGGGCTGCTATAGGTGAAGAACACAGAAGCCAGCTATAGTGTCTGACCACCTGCATAAGGGGTAAGTGTGATAGTAGGTTCTCTTAGGGCACCCGCTAAAACCTCTGGGCAGCTATGTTGCATTGGCCCCAGTATGTCATGATTACAGCTGGACCACCATAGTATAAAGGCCTCTGCAAGAGAGTATTTAGTGCTCTTATCCAGCCCAAGGACCTGAGAAATGACTGCGCCGAAAACTGGTGGGCCGAAGTGGCGCTTCAGCATCTCAGAACGATTTGCCCCTGTAGGTCCGGGAACGGGCTTAACAACCCAGACACTAGGGGGCTCTATAAGCCTAGGCAACTTTTTCTATCCTCCTACTTTCCCTATCCTGGTCCCACTGGTGGACCATAGCAGCACCCACTGGACGTTGAGACCGAGGCTCTTCATGTTGTCCATTGGAAGTCATCAGCTTCTCAGCTAGTAGTGCCTAGAAAAAAAAAAAGAAGGAATTTACAGTGCCTTGCGAAAGTATTCGGCCCCCTTGAACTTTTCAACCTTTTGCCACATTTCAGGCTTCAAACATAAAGATATAACATTTTAATTTTTTTTGTGAAGAATCACCAACAAGTGGGACACAATTGTGAAGTGGAACGAAATCTATTGGATATTTTAAACTTTTTTAGCAAATAAAAAACTGAAAAGTGGTGCGTGCAAAATTATTCGGCCCCTTTACTTTCAGTGCAGCAAACTCACTACAGAAGTTCAGCGAGGATCTCTGAATGATCCAATGTTGTCCTAAATGACTGATGGTGATAAATAGAATCCACCTGTGTGTAATCAAGTCTCTGTATAAATGCACCTGCTCTGTGATAGTCTCAGGGTTCTGTTGAAAGCGCAGAGAGCATCATGAAGACCAAGGAACACACCAGACAGGTCCGTAATACTGTTGTGGAGAAGTTTAAAGCCGGATTTGGATACAAAAAGATTTCCCCAAGCTTTAAACATCCCAAGGAGCACTGTGCAAGCGATCATTTTGAAATGGAAGGAGTATCAGACCACTGCAAATCTACCAAGACATGGCTGTCTCTTTAAACTTTCAGCTCAGACAAGGAGAAGACTGATCAGAGATGCAGCCAAGAGGCCCATGATCACTCTGGATGAACTGCAGAGAACTACAGCTGAGGTGGGAGAGTCTGTCCATAGGACAACAATCAGTCGTACACTGCACAAATCTGGCCTTTATGGAAGAGTGGCAAGAAGAAAGCCATTTCTCAAAGATATCCATAAAAAGTCTCGTCTAAAGTTTGCCACAAGCCACCTGGGAGACACACCAAACATGTGGAAGAAGGTGCTCTGGTCCGATGAAACCAAAATCGAACTTTTTGGCCACAATGCAAAACGATATGTTTGGCGTAAAAGCAACACAGCTCATCACCCTCAACACACCATCCCCACTGTCAAACATGGTGGTGGCAGCATCATGGTTTGGGCCTGCTTTTCTTCAGCAGGGACAGGGAAGATGGTTAAAATTGAGGGGAAGATGGATGCAGCCAAATACAGGACCATTCTGGATGAAAACATGTTGGAGTCTGCAAAAGACCTGAAACTGGGACGGAGATTTATCTTCCAACAAGACAATGATCCCAAACATACAGCAAAATCTACAAAGGAATGGTTCACAAATAAACGTATCCAGGTGTTAGAATGGCCAAGTCAAAGTCCAGACCTGAATCCAATCGAGAATCTGTGGAAAGAGCTGAAAACTGCTGTTCACAAACGCTCTCCATCCAACCTCACTGAGCTCGAGCTGTTTTGCAAGGAAGAATGGGCAAGAATTTCAGTCTCTCGATGTGCAAAACTGATAGAGACATACCCCAAGCGACTTGCAGCTGTAATCGCAGCAAAAGGTGGCTCTACAAAGTATTAACGCAAGGGGGCCGAATAATTTTGCACGCCCCACTTTTCATTTTTTTATTAGTTAAAAAAAAAGTTTCAAAAATCCAATAGATTTCGTTCCACTTCACAATTGTGTCCCACTTGTTGGTGATTCTTCACAAAAAATTAAAAGTTTATATCTTTATGTTTGAAGCCTGAAATGTGGCAATAAGGTTGAAAAGTTCAAAGGGGGAATGGGAGGGTGGGTATCGCGCACCGGAACCGACGAAGACCACAGGTGAGTGGGCCGGTTAAATACCCTCCCGGGCTCCTCCCATAAATTCAGGCCACCATGTTGGCCTTCCACTTATGGTTGAAGCCCTATGGCCGACACGTATCTGAAGGGAAATAACTTAACCAATAAGATCTATAACATGAAAAGGGAGACCTGAAGTGTGCCTTGGTCTATGGCCGGTACGCCAGAAATAAGGGGGCAAAAACTGAGGTAGGGTTTGAAGATATTTATTGCCTTTTAGTATTGACTACTGCGTGAGCTGGGCGAAGGCCCGTGACATTTCCGCCTGTGGGTCGTGTATATACCGGGTGAAGCAGGCTGACTTCCATCTGCCGAGTCTCTGGATGATGTGGCCTGGGACCCCCTGCTGTGAGGCGGCTGAGGCGGCCCCGATCCGAAAAGAGTGACCGGAGTACTCGCTGGGGTTGAGGCGTAGGTTGAGAGGAGAATTCTTACGTGTGTCATGAACTGACAGGTGCTCAAGGGTTTGACTGGAAAAGGCAGAAGGGGATCGGTGTCCCTTTGTTCTGGCAGGAGTGAGAGCAGGCGGTTGAGAACCGTTACTGGGCACCAGGCATTGCCGGTTCTGTATAGATGGATGTCCACCCCGTGGCCAGCTTGCTGAGTCTTGGAGACGTTGAGGTGGAGCACGAAGTGGTCTTGATGGCGAACTAGGTGGCGTCTGCACAGGGTTTGGCTGGTCGAGCTGTTACGGGTGAATTCGCTGGGACGTAAGAACCCATAGTAGGCCAGGTAGATGGCGGCTTGTATGACCTGGCTGAGGAGGACACCAAAGGGGGAACCAGCGAGTATGGCGGACATCTCGCGGAAGATGGCGCCAGTGATGGGGCGACGTCTGGTTCTGTTTGCTGGTTGCTGCTTCTGGACGCCGCGTAAGACGGTTCGGACGGCGTGGGACGAGAAGACAGACGGTCTAGTAGGATCTTGAAGGGCCAAAAAGTGCTGTATGCCGGCCAGGTATAATTGAAAGTATCTGCGGGGGCCAAGGGCCAGCGAACCAATGGAGGCCGAATATGGCTGCAAAGTCCGTGGAGGCCGCGGCATCTGTCACCACCTGTGGTGAGAAGGGTGAGACGGCCGGGATAAACATGGATATCCCGTTCCACGAGGAAAGGAACTCTTCCCACATCGCTAGGTCTGCTATGGCCGCGGCGTCCAGTTTGAGGATCTGATCGGGGTCTTGTGCCTGTGACAGGTGGACTAAGAGTCGTGAAATGAAGGAACGACCTTGAGGGACGATCCGCATGGCAAAATTGAGCATGCCAAGTAGTGACTGGAGCTGTCGTCTTGTGCACCCTCTCGTGCGGGTGAAGTCCTGAAGAACTGCCCTGATGCGGGTCAGCTTGTCGAGGGGTAGGCTGGCCTGCATGGAGCATGTGTCCAAGACAACTCCGAGGAAGGTGATGGAGTGTGCGGGTCCGTCGACCTTGTGCTCGGCTATGGGGACATTGATATTCTGGAAGACGACTCTTAATTTGTCGAGGTCTACTGGTGAAACGTTAGGCTGCTCTATCAGTAGGAAGTCATCTAGGTAGTGGATGACTTCTGTGCATTGGGCCTTGTGTAGGAGAATCCAGGTGAGGGATTGAGCGAACGTGTCGAAGAGCCAGGGGCTACTTTTGGAGCCGAACGTGAGCTTGGTGGCGAAGTAGTACCTGTCTCTCCACCTGATACCGTGCCAACACCAAAGAGACGGGTGAATCGGCAGAAGTTTGAAGGCGTCCGATATGTCGGCTTTGGATAGCCAGGCCCCTGTGCCTGCTTTGAGGATGGCCTGGATCGCCAAGTCGACGGAGGCGTATTTTAAGGAGAACTCCTCGGAGGGAATTAGGGAGTTGAGGCTGGGGACGTGGCAAGAATGAGGCGCAGACAGGTCGTACACCAAGCGAACTTTATTTGAGAATTTGCCCTTGACAAGCCCAATAGGGCTGACTCTCCAGGTGTTGAAGGGGGGTTGTGTGAAGGGACCAATGACGAAACCTCGCTCCAGCTCGGCTAGGAGTAGTTGGTCTATGGCCTGCTCGTCGGTGGCCGCTGATCTGAGATTCCTACACTCGTAAGTAGTGTGGGGCAGGGAGACAAGGCCGGTATGGAAGCCCGCCGTGAATCCTTGTATGAGGAACGTGGCTAGTGAGGGGATGGGGTGTGAGTCCAGATAGACTCCTAACCATAGGATGTTTATGCGGCTCAGTCACAGATTTTTCGGTTTGAGCTCGCATAGATTTTTCGGGTGCGCCCTGTGGCATACGACGCACACGTGGAGCAACCTGCATTGGCTGAAGTTACACGAGCCGTAGTTGTAATTATTGCAGATGGCCGCTCCTCCCATGGTCCGGACGGGGCGTCCGAGTTTGTCGAGCTGGGGTTTCTGTGTCGGTGCTGGCGGGTTTTGTGCTGGAGCCGAGGTCGAGGGAAACTCGACCGAGTGGCGGAGTGTTGCACTGGAGCACCAGGCGGCGGTGTGCGTGGAGGATTGGCAGACTGCGCACAATGGTGAGCGCAGACCGGCGAAATGGCGACAGAATAATTCTGTGTCCATTAGGCTCCAATCTGTGGGTGACTGGAATTGCGCCATCCTGGCGGCTGCTTTTGCGGAAAAGGAGCGGTGGTAGTCATAAAATGAGAACCCGCCGTATTTGTAGCCCAAATCTACCACGGTGTGGAGATATGAATCCAGCTCTTCCCTTCTGCCGGGGGAAGCTGAGCATATGATGTCTCTAAGCATCCCAAATGACAACGCAAATTCTGGGACGGACAATTTGCGGTTGAGTCTGGGGTCTTTAGCTTTGAGGACCACCGAGACATCTCCCCAGGTATAGGCCTTGTTTTCGGCTAGGTCGTGGACTGAAATGAGAAGGGAGGCGAGGTTGACGTCCTTGCCATCCAGTATGTCCTTCTTAATGCTGGCTGGAACCAGGTGTGCTGGGCAGACCAGGGGACATGTCCCTGCGGTACCTGTGGCGACTGTTGTAGGTGGCTGTATCGCGGCGGGGACGGCCGGGGCCGGGTGAGATTCGAGGAGAGTCACTCTGGCTTGGACGTCCGTGACTGTGTTTCGCCAAGGACGACACCATGGTGTGGAGTTGTGTTATGGCCGCAGATATAGACTGGAGGGAGGCTTGCTGAGTGCTGGGCCCTGCCATGGCAGGAGGAGGAAACAAGAGCCTGAAGAGCTCCGCCTTCCTGGCCGTGGCGGGGAACGGCACGCCCCTGCGTCTAAGTTCTGCCGTCAGTCTGGGGATGGTCCATCCCCTGAGGGACTGGATGCTGTCACTCATGGACACTGGGGAACGTGACAAGGGGGCGGTGAGATCCTCGCTGCCCGCTTGCGACATGGTCCTCGGATGGGCTGTGCCCTGAGGCGATGTCTTGAGGCGTCTGAGGTCGTAAGAAGGTCGACCGGAGCTGTTTAAGGGGATGAGATAAGCCAAGACTGTTTCTTTCCTTGTGTAAACATACGTACCCAACTGCTGTGCTCTGGAAAGGACAAGTGTGTGTACGTACGTGGACGTGCGTACACGGTAAGTTTTTATATTTTACCTGGAGAAACACCGTCCAACCTGTGCAGGGTGGACCTACTGAACTTGGACTGACCTAGGGAAGGAAAAATAAAGAGAACTGTGCATATACACTACTTATTTTTTTTTTTTTTTTTTTTTTTTTTTTTTTTTTTTTTGAGTGAAATGAGAAACGTTTGTGCCATGTCGTGGGCGCAAGGTGTCGTTTTATGAGTGTGACTGCTGATTGCCGAGAATTTTGGAATGAAATGAGGCCAACTCGACTGGGGTACGTTGAGGCGAACTGATGCATGGTAGATGCCATCGGATTCGGATCAGGACGTTTTTGTGTGACAGCGAACTGATCGGCATGACAGAAGTATGAAACGGTCGAGCCGCGATGGCGACTGTAGACGAACCAGACTTCTGGAGCATGTACTGAAATGAGGCCAACGGATGTTCAGGGCGCATCGGTCCGAACCGGTGCGCAGCGCGACTGGGTTCGAAGCGAGGTGCGGCCTGGCGGTGAGAGAAATGAGGGGAACCATTCCCTGAGGTGCTGAACGGTCGGTCGGGTCTCACGACCGACGACGAGCAGACTCAGGGGTGGTTACTGAAATGGGGCCGACAAACCTGGGGTACGTTGGAGGCGAAGACCGATCCGCAAAGGTGCGACCGGTTTCGAATCAAAACGTGACTCGTGAGGTGAAATGTTTTCCTCGTGACAGAGGCGCCGAGCGGTGAGCCTAAAAACTTTTCGACTGACAGCGACCGTACTTCTGGAGCACGGAATGAAATGGGGCCTGGGAGCACCTTGGGGCGTGCCGGTACGAATCGAGGCACCGGGGTGCGCCTAGACTTGAATCGGAACGTAATACGTGACAGTGAAATGATGCCATGACAGAGGTGTTTTTTCGACCGGTGAGTCGAGAAATTGCGGCTAACGGCCGCTCCCTGGGTCATGTATTGAAATGGGGTTCCACTGCTGGGACATGCCGGGACGAATCGGATGTGGCTAGATTCGAACGGCGTGTCGGTGCAGGACCGTGAAATGGTGAAATGACTGAAATGTTTTTGAAATGGCTGAAATGTGACCGTATGGCATGATACTGCGACTGATTCCGAATCAGGTGATGCGTAAGCGACCGGCTACTGTATGCAGATAGCGGTACGGATGCAACGTACGGGTACTAATGGAATGACTTGTGCGTATGTGAACAGCGAGATTCGTGACAAGGTAAGTAACGTTCATAAGTGAAATGGTGGTCAAACGAGACCCCTACCTGCGGCAGCCGAGCCAGATACAGTGTACAAAACCTTCGAACGAGAGCAATCCACGAGACGTCTGGCACTCACGAACGCTAGCGAAATCGAGTAGTCGGCTTAGTGACGTAGTATATCGCGCACCGGAACCGACGAAGACCACAGGTGAGTGGGCCGGTTAAATACCCTCCCGGGCTCCTCCCATAAATTCAGGCCACCATGTTGGCCTTCCACATATATATATATATATATATATATATATATATATATATATATACATACAGTGCCATAAAAAAAGTATTCATACCCCTTGAAATTTTCCACATTTTGTCATGTTACAGCCAAAAACACAAATTTATTTTTTGGGGATTTTATGTGATAGACCAACACATAAAGGGCAGATTTGTGGAGAACACGACTAAAGCCCCATACACACGGTCGGATTTTTGCATGGACTCTGTCCGATCGGACAATGTTGTTGAAAAATCAGACCGTGTGTAGGCACCATCGGACAGTGTACGTTGGATTGTCCGACGGACAAAGTCCTATCTCCTGCTGGATAGATTTTGCGACAACACGGTCCGATCACACCAAATCCGATCGTGTGTACAGTTGTCCGACGGACAAAGTGCTACGCATGCTCAGATCACATTACAAGACCAAAGCTATTGGCTACTAGCCTCTACGTAGTCCCGTCGTAGGCAACAAACGTCACCACGTTCAGAATGATCGGATTTTCCGACAACTTTGTCCGACCGTGTGTACGCAAAATCAACATCAGACAAAGTATGACGGACATGGTCTGACGGACCTGGTCCTCGGATAATCCGCGCGTGTGTATGGGGCTTAATAGTTGTCCTGTGGACAGATTCTCCCACCTGAGCTGTGGATCTCTGCAGCTCCTCCAGAGTTCCCATGGACCTCTTGGCTCTTCTCTGATGAATGCTCTCTTTGCCCGGCCGGTCAGTTTAGGTGGACAGCCATGTCTTGGTAGGTTTGCAGTTGTGCCATACTCTTTCCATTTTCCGATGATGGATTGAACAGAGCTCCGTGAGATGGTCAAAGCTTGGGAGATTTTTTTTATAACCTAACCCTGCTTTATACTTCTCCACAACTTTATCCCCGACCTGTCTGGTGTGTTCCTTGGCCTTCATGATGCTGTTTGTTCACTAAGGTTCTATAAAAAACCTCTGAGGGCTTCACAGAACAGCTGTATTTATACTGAGATTCAATTACACCCAGGTGGACTCCATTTACTAATTAGGTGACTTCTGAAGGCAATTGGTTCCACTAGATTTTAGTTAGGGGTATCAGAGTAAAGGGGGCTGAATACAAATGCCCCCCCCCCCCCCACACTTTTCACATATTTATTTGTAAGAAATGTTGAAAATCATTTATAATTTTCCTTCCACTTCACAATTATGAGCCACTTTGTGTTGGTCTATTACAAAAAATCCCAATAAAATACATTTACGTTTTTGGTTGTAACATGACAAAATGTGGAGAATGTCAAGGGGTGTGAATACTATTTTAAGGCACTGACTATATATATATATCCATATGTTTTATTATATATTTATATATATTTATTTTATTTTATTTATTGCATTTTTGTTTTCTTTTGCATATGTAAAATAAAAATATATATATGCAAAAGAAAACAAAAATGCAATAAAATAAAATAAATATATATAAATATATAATAAAACATATGATGGAAAAAATTTGAGATCCTGCTCCCAAATTTTCCGACAACAAAATCCGATCGGACTTTTTCTGATCGTGTGTAGAGAATTTCCGATGGACAAAGTGCCACGCATGCTCAGATCAAATTACGAGACAAAAGCTATTGGCTACTAGCCTCTATGTAGTTCCGTTGTACGCAACGAACGTCACCACGTTCAGAATGCTCTGATTTTCCGACAACTTTGTCTGACCGTGTGTATGCAACACCAGTGTCGGACAAAATCAGTTCGGAAAAAATCCTACGGATTTTGTGGTCGGAATTTCCGACCTTGTGTACGGGGGCTTAGTGTCACCCCCCAAATTAATTCTTAATGGCACCCCCAGGCACCTTACTACCATGCACCCTTCTGTGCACGTGCCAAACTGCATGGTAACAAAGTAGAATGCGCGTTGGCGTGGCGTGGTTGTTAACCACCTGAGACCCAGGCCAATTCTGACATTTCTCTCCTACATGTAAAATTCCAAATTTTTTTGCTAGAAAATTACATAGAACCCCCAAACATTATATATGTTTTTTTAGCAAAGACCCTAAAGAATACAATGGCGGTCGTTGCAACTTTTTATCTCGCACGGTATTTGCGCAGCAATTTTTCGAACGCGTTTTTTTCAGAAAAAAAACTGTTTCCTGCTTTAAAAAAAAACAAAACAGTAAAGTTAGCCCAATTTTTTTGCATAATGTGAAAGATGAAGATACGCCGAGTAAATAGATACCCAACATGTCACGCTTCAAAATTGCATGCGCTTGTGGAATGGCGCCAAACTTTGGTATTTAAAAATCCCCATAGTCGACGCTTTAACATTTTTTACTGGTTACATATTTTGAGTTACAGAGGAGGTCTAGGGCTAGAATTATTGCTCTCGCTCTAACGTTCGCGGCGATACCTCACATGTGTGGTTTGAACACCGTTTTCATATGTGGGCGGGACTTACGTATGCGTTCGCTTCTGCGTACGAGCTCGCGGGGACAGGGCGCTTTAAATTTTTATTTTTTTTTATTTTTATTGTTCATTTTATTTTATTTTTTTAGTTCAACAACTTAAAAAAAAAAAAAAAAATATTTGATTACTTTTATTCCTATTACAAGGAATGTAAACATCCCTTGTAATAGGAATATGACACGATCGGACCTATTAACAGTGAGATATGGGGTCAATAAGACCCCACATCTCACCTCTAGGCTGGGAAGCCTAAAATCAAAAAAAAAAAAAAAAACGATCACCGCTTCCCAGCGGAGGCGGCGCCGTTTTTTGAATGCAGAGGCCGGGCGTGACGTCATAACATCGCGCCCGGCCTCCGAACGATCATAGAGACTCCGGCGACCATCTGGTCCGCCGGAAATCTCTATGTGCATCATCCGGTGCCGGCGGATCCCGAGTCCGACTCACCGATGGAAGCGGTGAGTCGGTAAAAGCACCGGAGGGCGGCGGGCGGGGGGGGGCGTCCCCTCCCGCCGCCCGTAAGAACGATCAAGCGGCGGAACAGCCGCTATGATCGTTCTTATGGTGCAGGGAATCGCCGGCTGAAACCGGCAATATCTGAATGATGTCTGTAGCTACAGGCATCATTCAGATATACCCCTGAGACCAAAAAGACGTCATATGACGTATACTGGGTCTCAGGTGGTTAAAAGGGGCCATGCACTTCTTGTGTTGCGATTTTTGCCCTTGGGGCAAGCCCAATGAAATGAATGGGCTCCCCTAAGCACGACGTTCAAAGTCACGCAAAAATGTGCGCCGTCCGTGATACCTGCTTGGGTGTGAACAGAGCCGTGGTCTAGGTACACGTCTTTTCCATTTAGGAAAACGCACAAAATCACGCGCTTTTTCCGACGCGCACAGAAACGCGCTGCCTTTAGCAGTCAATTCTTAATAACTACTCCATCACATCTGCAAGCAGCGTGGTTCGTCACATTTTTTGGAAATAGTAAGGGACTTCTTTTCTGCGTTTCTCTCGCGTAGGGCTTCCCTTTGAAAAATATTAATAGCCTTCCCTCTACACATGAGAAATGCATGGAGACGCACCCACGCTGAACAGAGCCTAATGACCGACTGAACCTGAATCCGATCGATACATCGCAGGGGCATTGGGACAAAGCAGCCACAGCCTGAGTAGAAAAACCCGTCCCCTGTCAGCATGCTGTAGAGAAGGACCCTTGCTCTTTGTGTGGAAGCAGTGGCATCTCTGCAGAAGTCCCACACCCCCTGCTGACTCAGACCTATAGCTTTCCAATGAACAAAACTCATGCTCCCTGCTGATTGGAGAGTCCCAGCTCTGATTTAGCAGGGGGTGTGCCGGAACCTCAGCAGAGAGACCGCTGTTTCCCCACTTGGAGCAGGGGCCCTTCTCTGCAGGGGACTTTTCTAACAAGGCTGTGGAGTAGTGGCCTCTCTGCTGAGGTCCCACCCCCACCCCCCAGCTGATGCAGACCTATAGCTTTCCAATCAATAAAACTCAAACTCTCTGCTGATTGGAGAGCTCGGCTGGGCACTGGCAGGTCACTCAGCTGTGTCCTAACACTAAACCGCCTCTCCGCCAATCAGGTGCTCGGATCTGTTACCCGTCACCTGATTGGCTGAAGCGACAGGCGCTGTGATTGGGCGTCTATCAGGCGTCCAATCATAGCAGAGGACGGGAAGAGAGGACGGGAGAAGACATCAAGGAGCTGTCCCACCGCCACCGAGATAGGGTAAGTACAGACGGCGGGTGGGGGGCACAGTGGCAGCATTTGATATGGCACAGTGAGGCTGCGTTTGATTAGGCACAGTGAGGCTGCATTTGATGGGGCACAGTGAGGCTGCATTTGATGGGCACAGTGGCTGCATTTGATGGGCACAGTGGCTGCATATGATGTCACAGTGGCTGCATATGATGGGCACAGTGGCTGCATAAGATGGGCACAGTGGCTGTATTTGATGGGGCACAGTGGCAGCATTTGATATAGCACAGTGAGGCTGCGTTTGATGGGGCACAGTGAGGCTGCATTTGATGGGGCACAGTGAGGCTGCATTTGATGGGGCACAGTGGCTGCATTTGATGGGCACAGTGGCTGCATATGATGGGCACAGTGGCTGCATAAGATGGGCACAGTAGCTGTATTTGATGGGGCACAGTGGCAGAATTTGATATGGCACAGTGAGGCTGCGTTTGATGGGGCACAGTGAGGCTGCATTTGATGGGCACAGTGGCTGCATATGATGGGCACAGTGGCTGCATAAGATGGGCACAGTAGCTGTATTTGATGGGGCACAGTGGCAGAATTTGATGGCACAGTGGCTGCGTTTGATGGGCACAGTGGCTGCGATTGATGGGCACAGTGAGGCTGCAATTGATGGGGTTTTTTCCCCATAATTTTTTAGTTTGTTTGCGCCCCCCCAAAAATTTTGAACACCAGCCGCCCCCTGCTATTTCAGAACTTTAGCTTTCCAATCAACAAAGCTCATACTCCCTGCTGATTGGAGAGCCCTGGCTCTCTGCTGGACCTCAGCAGAGAGACCGCTGCTTCCACACATGGAGCAAAGGCCCTTCTCTGCATGGGGGCAGCCTTTTCTACTCAGGCTGGGGCTTTTTAGTTGGGCTTTAACACTGCACTGAGTCCAGGTAGTTGCTGAATGGATTTCTGACTTCGTTACATTGGAAGCTTCTCCGGACAACATTAGCCAACCGAACGCCGGCGATTCCTTCTCCAGCCGGCTCCTCCTGTCCTCTGTGAAAGTCTCAGCTGGATGGGCTCGGAATCATTTATCCTGTGGAGGTAAATTGCTGGAAGTGCTGCACAAATATTGAGGCCATGTGGTTAGTAAAGTCCTGACTGTGTGAATTACTCCCAGCTGCCGCCCCGCGCCGCTCACACCTCCGGGAGCTCGCCCATGACGGAGACCTCAATTACAAGACCTGCAAATAAATTGCACCTCGGGAATTAACCCCCCGGCAATTTACAGCCGAAACGTCACCAAATCACCGACCGTATTTGTTAATGGGGGCGTGTCACGCTCGCAGGAGATTGCCGCGCGTACCTGCAGACCCCTTCTGCCTGTTTCTGTAGAGGGGGGAGGGGGGGGCATCAAAAATGTGAAAAGAAGAAGAAATGCTGCTAAAAGCTGACCTTCAGGCAAACAGCTAAATACAGACATGGGAGATCTTTTACCTGTATTTCTGTCCATCCAGTCCTGGGATTTACACAGTTCTGCTACACAGCACAGCCCTATCTGGCAGGGCAGTTCAGTAACACTTGCCGGTCTTGTAAGAGTGGAGTCATCGCAAGATCTGAGGCAGTGCATGGCGGGAGCCTCCCGGCTCTCTCCTCCTCCCCTCACTGCTCCCAGACAGGAGTAGTGTTGCTGCTGTCACTACTCCTGTCAGGTCAGTGGCGGCCCGTGATGCAGGGTGCACGGGCGCCGCCGCCCCCCCCCCCCCCCATCCATGCGCCCAGCCTACTAATCTACATGCGGGGCGCCGGACGCATGGATTACAATTTATTTTTTAACCACTTCCAGACCGCCGCACGCCGATATACGTCTGCGCTTTGAAGAGGGATATCTTTGTTATGGCAGCAGCTAGCTAGTTGCCATAACCCCGGTATCCTCTTTTTTGGTGGGCGGTCCGGGTTTCCGATAATAGTGGTGTCTGCGGCGGGTTCACTGCAAGATCACTTTAAATCGGCGGTTGTAAGAGGCCCCCCCCCCTCCCGCCGCGCTCTGGTGCCCTCCGCCGCTTAGTGGAGCTGTCGGCAGCAGCGGAGGCGATCAGATCCTCTCACGTCAGTGGCATGGAGACGAGTGAGGGGAAGATGGCGCCCACCCATCTCCATACCAAAAAAAAAGCATGACAGGACCTCTTAAATATGAGATCTTTTTTTATTTTTACACTGTTCTTTGAGAAAAAAAAAATTATGTCACTTTTATTCCTATAAAGAATGTAAACATCCCTTATAATAGAAAAAAAAGCATGACAGGACCTCTTAAATATGAAATCTGGGGGTCAAAAAGACTCATATTTACACTAAAATGCAATAACAAAAAAAATATCTTTTTTTTTTTATTATTGCATTTTAGTGTAAAAAAAGAGATGTGAGGTCTTTTTGACCCCCCCCCCCCCCAGATCTCATATTTAAGAGGTCCTGTCATGCTTTTTTTTCTATTATAAGGGATATTTACATTCTTTATAGGAATAAAAGTGACACAATTTTTTTTTTTTTTAACCACTCCAGCCCCGGACCAATTTGCAGCCAAAGGACCAGGCCCCTTTTTGCGATTCGGCACTGCGTCGCTTTAACTGACAATTGCGCGGTCGTGCGACGTGGCTCCCAAACAAAATTGGCGTCCTTTTTTTCCCACAAATAGAGCTTTCTTTTGGTGGTATTTGATCGCCCCTGCGTTTTTTTATTTTTTGCGCTATAAACAAAAATAGAGCGACAATTTTGAAAAAAAATTCAATATTTTTTTCTTTTTGCTATAATAAATATCCCCCAAAGATATTAAAAAAAAAATTTTTCCCTCAGTTTAGGCCGATACGTATTCTTCTACATACTTTTGGTAAAAAAAATCGCAATTAGCGATTATTGATTTGTTTGCGCAAAAGTTACAGCGCTTACAAAATAGGGGATAGTTTTATAGCATTTTTATTAATTTTTTTTTTTTTTACTAGTAATGGCGGCGATCAGCGATTTTTATTGTGACTGCGACATTATGGCGAACACATCGGACATTTTTGACACATTTTTGGGACCATTGTCATTTATACAGCAATCAGTGCTATTTAAATGCACTGATTCCTATGTAAATGACAGTGGCAGTGAAGGAGTTAACCACTAGGGGGAGGGGAGGGGTTATGGGCTCTGACGTGTGTGTTTTTTTTTACAGTAGGGGCGTGGCTGTACGTCTGACGTCATTGATCGGCTTTCCCGGGAACAGGGAACAGCCGATCAATGACAGGCAATGTAGGGAGCGCGGGGAGAGGTTTGTTTACACAGACCTCTCCCCGTTCTTCAGCTCTGTGACCCGATCGCGGGACACCAGCGGCGATCGGGTCCGCTGGTCCCGCGGCCGTGATCACAGAGCTCCCGACAGGATCGCGTGCGCACCGCTGGCGGCGCGCGCGCGACCCTACGGCTAGGCAATTAAAGGGGATGTATATATACGTGTCTTTGCCTAGCCGTGCCATTCTGTAGACGTATATCAACCGGAGGCGGTCGGGAAGCGGTTAAAGAACAGTGTAAAAATAAAAAATATAAGGTAAAATAAATAAGAAAAAAATATTTTTTTTAAACGCCCGTCCCGCCGAGCTCGTGTGCAGAAGCGAACGCATATGGAAGTAGCGCCCGCATATGAAATCGGTGTTCAAACCACACATGTGAGGTATCACCACAATCGTTCAAGCGAGAGCAATAATTCTAGCCCTAGACCTCCTCTGTAACTCAAAACATGCAACCTGTAGAATTTTTTAAACGTCGCCTATGGAGAATTTTAAGGGTAAAAGTTTGTCGCCATTCCACGAGCGGAGCGCAATTTTGAAGCGCGACATGTTGGGTATCAATTTACTCGGCGTAACATTATCTTTCACAATCTAAAGAAAAATTGGACTAAATTTACTGCTACCGAAGACCCGGTTGACAGGGAGGAGAAGACGGAGGGGGTGGGAAGCCGCCACCGATGGATTCAAACACGGGGGGGGGGGGCAGGGCCAGATTAACATAGGGGCTATTGGAGCTGCAGCTCCAGGCCCCTTTCTCAAGATAGGCCCATTTGCCCAAAAAAAAAAAAAATTTAAAAATAAATAAATAAAAAAAGATCGACTTCGAGGGTCGGAGCTCAGCAAACAGAAGTCACAGAGACCTACTCCAGCACTGGTTAAAATATGGGGCTGCTATCATCTATAGTTCCGGAGATACAGGGCTGCTTGCGCAGTCGGTCAGAAGCTCCATACAGAGCGGCCAGTTTAAATACAACCTGGAACACTCTGCAGCAGACTGAGAGGATGAGATCACAGGGCTTATAATAATTATTTGTATATTACTTATAATAATTAACCCCTTGCCACCCAGGCCAATTCTGACTCTTCTCTCCTACATGTAAAAATCATCATTTTTTTTTGATAGAAAATTACTCAGAAGCCTCAAGCATTATATATATTGTTTTAGCAGACACCCTATGGAATAAAATGGTGTTCTTTGCAACTTTTTATGTTACACAATATTTGCGCAGCAATTTTTCAAACTTTTTTTTGGAAAGAAAAAAAAACCACTAAAGTTAGCACAATTTTTTTTGTGTACTAAGCGATGCTTTAATTTTTTTTTTACAGGTTACATGTTTAGAGTTACAGTGGAGGTCTAGTGCTAGAATTATTGCTCTCGCTCTAACGATTGTGGAGTATGTAACCTGTGTGTATCTGGCTCTGATACTAACCAGTGCCTACCCAGCCACTGACTAGTATCTCTCCCCAGCCTGTCCCCACACACCCTCTCACCTGCTGACCTGTGAATGGGGGAATCACTCCTGCAGTGTTATTGTGTTCTGCCAGTGAATACAATGATCAGTGTTGCTAACTATAGCTGGCAGCACTGATTGTTTTGGGGAAAACCTGACAGGCTGGTTGTACTCAAGTCGGTTAATAAATTGACTTGTGTAAAACCAGATAGCCCATACATAGATCGACTATGGCTGGTCTCTGCTTAATTGGTGTAATTTCAATCCATGTATGGCCCGCTTAACCACTACACAGTCCCTAAACATCCTTCCACAAACCTTTATATTTTTCCTTCCCAGATTACTTCATCCTCCTCTCCTATACATAGTGCCCACTGTCATACTCTCCACACTTCTCTCCTGTACATACTGCTCACTGTCATACCTTACACACTTCTCTCCTGTACATAGTGCCCACTGTCGTACCCTACACACTCCTCTCCTGTACCTAATGCTCACTGTCATACCCTCCACACTCCTCTGCTGTGCATACTGCCCACTGTCATACTCTTCACACTCATCTCCTGTACATAGTGCCCACTGTCATACCCTACACACTCCAATGCTGTGCATACTGCCCACTGTCATACACTTCACACTCATCTCCTGTACATAGTGCCTTCTGTCATACCCTCCACACTCCTCTCATGTACATAGTGCCACTGTTAGACCCTCCACATTCCTCTCCCTCACCTGCCCATACTTACCACTTTTATAACATCCATTCTCCTCCCCTATGCCTCTTACCCACAAAAACTGTTCTTTAAAATTATACTGAATATCCTCAATGTTACCAGCTCTATAATGGACACACTTTTGTTAGTTCAACAAAAAAAAATCTCAGTCCTCATATTTGTTCTGCCCCATTATTAGTACTTATTTAATTTTGTAATTACTATTGTGATGTATAGATGAACATAGGGGATGTCAGCTACTCTAAATATAGCACAAGTGTCCCTGAAAATATTTTTGAAATGTTGGCAACTATGCGGGTCAGTAGGGGGCCCCATGAGAGGCTCCTGGGTTCCAATGATATTAAAGCGGTAGTAAACTTTTCTAACATTACTACTTTTTAGAGGCCCTGAGGTTATGCCATAATGTACAAGTATGCACAGCATATTAGCACATTAGGGTACACTTAAATTGTCAGACTGAGCCCTCCAGTGCTGTGATCAATCCGGCGGGGCCCGGGCCTTTCCATCTTCACCCGGCCTTCCTTCCGGGTTCTGTGCCTTCGGTCACTTGCCTTGGCCGGGCTGCGTTGATGTTATTCCCACGCATGCTCATGTGCATCCTCTTTCTCTCATCCCCCTTTTCTCTCTCATCCTCCCTCCCTTACCCCTCACACCTCTTTCATCCCCTTTCTCTCTCTCTCTCATCCTCCCTCTCTCTTTAATTCAATTTTTAACAAAAAATTGTTTGCATTTTTATTTATTTATTGTTTATAAAAGGCCCCACCAAAATCCTCAGCACCAGGCCCATGATGTTCTTAATCTGGCCCTGGGGGGGGGCGCTCTCGTCCTCCCAGCTCTGCCCAGCTTCGTATATTCTCCGCCAGCAGCAGGCAGTGCTGTGTGTCTGCTGAGTCGTAGGCATGTGCAGTTCGTTTCGTTACGAATTTGTTTTTCGACGGAATTCTACAAATTTGTTCATTCGGAAATAGTCGAATCTACGAAAGCCATTTAAAAAAATTTTGAGAGATATCGAACGTTCAGAAATCCGAAAATTTGAAAATCCGAAAATTTAAAAAACCTGAAAATTCGTAAAAAAATATAACTAATAACTGTTATTAACTAATAAATTATAGGTATTGGAATTTCCTCTCAAATTTGGCTGTTATGCGGCGTACACACGGTCGAAATTTCCAATGGAAACAGTCCGATGGGAGCTTTTCAAAGGATTTTCCGACCGTGTGTACGCCCATCGGTCTTTTTCTGTCGGAATTTCCGACGGACTTTGGATTGAGAACCTGTTCTCAATTTTTCCGACGGAAAACCTTTCTATCGGATTTTCCGATCGTGTGTATGCAATGCAAAACGCAAAATTCCGACGCATGCTCGGAAAAAATTTGACGCATGCTCGGAAGCATTAAACTTACTTTTTATAGTGCCGTCAAACGTGTTTTATGCTACTGTGTTACTGACCGTCGGAATTTGGTGTGACCGTGTGTAGGCAACACAGCTTGAGCGAACTTCCGTCGGAATTCCGACGGGAAAACCATCAGAGCTTTTTCCGACGAGAATTCCGACCGTGTGTACGCAGCATAACTGAACGCAATGAATACAAATTTATCCGAAGTTATGAATTATCCGAAAATAACGAATGTCGCATCTAAACGAATGGAAAGTAACAAATTAATAATAATAAATAATGATAATAATACTAATAATAAAAACTTTCTATTATTATTATTGTTATTTATTATTATAAATTTCTTACGCTCCATTCGTTTAGATACAGCATTGGTAACTTCGGATAAATTCGTATTCGTTACGTTCAACAGCCAAATTTGAAAGGAAATTCCAATACCTATAATTCAATAGTCAGTTAGTTATTATTTAGGATTTTCCAATTTTTTGATTTTCCAATTTCCGATTTATCAATTTTCGGATTTTCTAATTTTTCAAATTCTCGCATTTTTCGAATTATGGATTTTTCTGAATTATCAAAATAACTGTATGCCGCATCTAAACGAATGGAACATAACAAATTCAAATTTTTCCTAAGTTACGAATTTATTCCAAATAACGAACACATTTTTCGGCAGTGACCTGCACAGGGTAAGTGAGCCGGCAACCGGAGGGGGGGGGGAGGGGGATGGTGCACAGCGATGGGCTGGAGCGATGGGGAGGTGGGGGGGCGTGGTCAGATCCGCCTGCCGCTTCCCCCCCAACCGATGGAGCACCAGCCGCCACTGTGTCAGGCATATAGTCAAAATGGCGGCGCCCAGGGCAGGACAGCCGTCCCTCCTGCCCACCCCTTGTCCCGGCCTTGATGTAAAAAGTGGGCTGGCTCTTGGGAGGAGTTATGCAAATCTCAAAATGCCTTGGTTTGAGTCAGTCTGAAGGAGTGGGCGTTTCCTGGGCAGGCTGTATTTGCAATAGGAAACACCCACGCGGGATGCTGAGCCCTCCGTGATTAAAAGAACTGAAGTCCAATGAATGAAAGGGGCGGGCCAGGGGAAATGAGGGCGTGGCTCCATCTGACTTGCTGCAGCTTCTAATGCACATTATGAAAAGCTCACAGTGTGCAGTGAAAACAGAGAAAGTAATTTCAGTTCAGGGGATCACAATCCCTGACAGGACCACTAGGGGGAGGCCTCCGCAGGCCTGCCTTTGAAATACATTTAAAATATGGAACAGCAAACAAGCAAAATTCTGGAAATCCCAGCAGTGATATATTTCAGGGGAAGATATAAAACGTGGAATGTTGGCCGATTCCCTTTGACCTCCTTCCTTCATTATTACATTCCGAGCAGCTCCAGCCCCACCCTCCGCGATTTACGATCCGGGGATTTATCTTCTGGGACCTCTCTAGGGATTTATGGGACTTCTCTCTATCAGAGGGGTCCGAGGTCTCAATTATCTCCACCATTCCTTGTAAATTAGAAGAACGGCCTTCAGGATGGAATCTGACTGTCTCAGCCAATCACCATAGATCACCGAACTGCTGGATCTGACCACGATTGGTAGAAATCTTCCTCTGTGATCACCTATCTGAGCCGGAGATGTCCATACTTCCAGGAATGGGGGGAGGGGGACATGTGCCCCCCCCACCCCCATTCTGTACAGGGCGGAGCTCACTAATCAATCGTCCAATCATCTATATCAGGGGAATCCAAACTACATTACAAGATTTTATCCGGCCCCCCCAGCCAGGGTCAAAATCTTCAATGTGCACCTACTGAGGACCAAGGTCTCTTCTTCTGATGTAAGGGAGGACTCTGATAGGGACCCTGATGTAAAGGGGGACTCTGATGGGGACTCTCATATAAAGAGAGACTCTGATGGAGACTCTGGTGTAAAGGGAGACTCTGATGGGGACCCGACGTAAAGGAGAACTCTGATTGGGACCCTGATGTAAGGGGGTACTTTGATGGGGACCCTGATGTAAGGGGTACTCTGATGGGGACCCTGATGTAAGGGGGTACTCTGATAGGGACCCTGATGTGAGGGGGACTCTGATGGGGCCCCAAAGTAAAGAGGGACTCTGATGGGAACCCTTATGTACCAGGGATTCTAATAGGGACCCCAATGTATAGGGGAATGCTGATGGGACAGTGATTGAAAGGGTGACTCAGATGGGGACCCTGATGTAAAGAGGGACTCTGATGGGGACTTGAATATAAAGAGAGACTCTGATGGAGACCCTGATGTAAAGGGGACTTCTGATTGGGACCATGTCTTAAAGGGAACTCTGATGGGAATCCCGATGTAAAGGGGGACTCTGATGGGAATCCTGGTGTAACAGGGATTATGACAGGGATCTGATGTAAAGTGGGACTCTGATGGGAACCCAGATGTAAAGGGGACTCTGATGGGGACCCAGATGTAAAGAAGAGGACTATGATGGGGACCCGACGTAAAGGAGAACTCTGATTGGGACCCTGATGTAAGGGGTTACTTTGATGGGGACCCTGATGTAAGTGGGTACTCTGATGGGGACCCTGATGTAAGGGGGACTCTGATGGGGCCCCAATGTAAAGAGGGACTCTGATGGGAACCCTTATCTACCAGGGATTCTAATAGGGGCCCCCAATGTATAGGGGTACTCTGATGGGGACACTGATGTAAAGGGGGACTCTGATGTGGACCCTGATGTAAAGGGGACTTCTGATTGGGACCATGTCTTAAAGGGAACTCTGATGGGAACCCTGATGTAAAGGGGGACTCTGATGGGAATCCTGGTGTAACAGGGATTATGACAGGGATCTGATGTAAAGTGGGACTCTGATGGGAACCATGATGTAAAGGGGGACTTTGATGGGAACCCCGATGTAAAGGGGGACTCTGATGGGGACCCCAATGTATGGGGAATGCTGATGGGACAGTGATTGAAAGGGTGACTCAGATGGGGACCCTGATGTAAAGAGGGACTCTGATGGGGGGTGGGGACTTGAATATAAAGACAGACTCTGATGGAGACCCTGATGTAAAGGAGGACTCTGATGTGGACCCTGATGTAAAGGGGACTTCTGATTGGGACCATGTCTTAAAGGGAACTCTGATGGGAACCCCGATGTAAAGGGGGACTCTGATGGGAATCCTGGTGTAACAGGGATTATGACAGGGATCTGATGTAAAGTGGGACTCTGATGGGAACCATGATGTAAAGGGGGGCTCTGATGGGAACCCCGATGGGAACCCTGATGTCAAGGGGGACTCTGATGGGAACCCTGATGTAACAGGGATTCTGACAGGGATCTGATGTAAAGGGGGACTCTGATGGGAACCCTGATGTAAAGGGGGGATTCTGATGGGGACTCTCGTGTAAGGGGGATTCTGACAGGGATCTGATGTAAAGGGGGACTCTGATGGGAACCCTGATGTAGAGGGGGACTCTGATGGGAACCCAAATGTAAAGGGGGACTCTGATGGGAACCCAAATGTAAAAGGGGATTCTGACAGGGATCTGATGTAAAGGGGGATTCTGATGGGGACTCTCGTGTAAGGGGGATGGAAAGTGTGGAGCTGCCTGGTGTACAGGAAGGTGGTGGAGTGTTCAGTGCCGGATAATGAAAGGTATCTCAGCGCTCCAGCTGGTGTGGTGACCCCCATGTGAGTTGGGTCATGGTGGGGTCTGAGGGTTGCGCACCTATCAGGGAACGCAGCGGGGTCGTTCTCAGTAAATGAGACCATCAGGAGTGGCGGGGGGGGGGGGGGGGGGGGGAACCAGACACCCTCCACAGACCAGGATGTCCCCTCCAATCTTCCAGAATGATTTCCATGTCGTCTTCCCTTAGTTGCGGCGGCCCATCTCGCTGTCCGGGGGCCATCTCTTCTTTCACTGCCGCCGGCCCCCGGGGCCGCCCTGAGAGGGGTTAGAGCCGAGGCACATGGATTGGGGGGGGGGGAGGGGATTCAGGAAGGACCGTGCTGTCAAGTCAGCGCCACATACTGTTTCCAATTACACAATGTTTGTTGTAAGTATTCCAGGTGGAGCCTGCCCCTCCCACAGCTCTGCTCTCGCCTTCTGCAGGGTGACTGGTCTTGTCTCCGCCCCCTCCTGTAGTTTTCTGCAGGCAGCCTGTAGTGGGTGGAGCCTGCAGGGCCCCTCCCACAGCTCTGCTCTCTCTCTCTCCTTGTGCAGGGTGACTGGTCTTGTCTCCGCCCCTTCCAGTAGTTTTCTGCAGGCAGCCTGTAGTGGGTGGAGCCTGCAGAGCCCCTCCCACAGCTCTGCTCTCTCTCTCTCTTGTGCAGGGTGACTGGTCTTTTCCCCGCCCCCTCCTGTATTCTGTAGGCAGCCTGTAGTAGGTGGAGCCTGCCTGACCCCTCCCACAGCTCTGCTCTCCCTCCTTGTGCAGGGTGACTGTTCTTGTCTCCGCCCCCTCCTGTAGTATTCTGTAGGCAGCCTGTAGTGGGTGGAGCCTGCTGGGCCCCTCCCACAGCTCTGCTCTCTCTCCTTGTGCAGGGTGACTGGTCTTGTCTCCGCCCCCTCCTGTAGTTTTCTGCAGGCAGCCTGTAGTGGGTGGAGCCTGCCGAGCCCCTCCCACAGCTCTGCTCTCTCTCTCCTTGTGCAGGGTGACTGGTCTTGTCTCCGCCCCCTCCTGTAGTTTTCTGCAGGCAGCCTGTAGTGGGTGGAGCCTGCCAGGCCCCTCCCACAGCTCTCCATTGTCTCCTTGTGCAGGGTGACTGGTCTTGTCTCCGCCCCTTCCAGTAGTTTTCTGCAGGCAGCCTGTAGTGGGTGGAGCCTGCAGGGCCCCTCCCACAGCTCTGCTCTCTCTCTCTCTCTTGTGCAGGGTGACTGGTCTTGTCTCCCCCCCTCCTGTAGTTTTCTGCAGGCAGCCTGTAGTGGGTGGAGCCTGCTGGGCCCCTCCCACAGCTCTGCTCTCTCTCTCTTTGTGCAGAGTGACTGTTCTTGTCTCCGCCCCCTCCTGTAGTATTCTGTAGGCAGCCTGTAGTAGGTGGAGCCTGCCTGGCCCCTCCCACAGCTCTGCTCTCTCTCCTTGTGCAGGGTGACTGGTCTTGTCTCCGCCCCCTCCTGTAGTTTTCTGCAGGTAGCCTATAGTAGGTGAAGCCTGCCTGACCCCTCCCACAGCTCTGCTCTCTCTCTCCTTGTGCAGGGTGACTGGTCTTGTCTCCGCCCCCTCCTGTAGTTTTTCTGCAGGCAGCCTGTAGTGGGTGGAGCCTGCAGAGCCCCTCCCACAGCTCTGCTCTCTCTCTCCTTGTGCAGGGTGACTGGTCTTGTCTCCGCCCCCTCCTGTAGTTTTCTGCAGGCAGCCTGTAGTGGGTGGAGCCTGCTGGGCCCCTCCCACAGCTCTGCTCTCTCTCTCTCTTGTGCAGGGTGACTGGTCTTGTCTCCGCCCCCTCCTGTAGTATTCTGCAGGCAGCCTGTAGTAGGGTGGAGCCTGCTGGGCCCCTCCCACAGCTCTGCTCTCTCTCCTTGTGCAGGGTGACTGGTCTTGTCTCCGCCCCCTCCTGTAGTTTTCTGCAGGCAGCCTGTAGTGGGTGGAGCCTGCTGGGGCCCCTCCCACAGCTCTGCTCTCTCTCTCTCTCTTGTGCAGGGTGACTGGTCTTGTCTCCGCCCCCTCCTGTAGTTTTCTGCAGGCAGCCTGTAGTGGGTGGAGCCTGCAGAGCCCCTCCCACAGCTCTGTTCTCTCTCTCTGATTGTGCAGGGTGACTGGTCTTGCCTCCGCCCCCTCCTGTAGTATTCTGCAGGCAGCCTGTAGTGGGTGGAGCCTGCTGGGCCCCTCCCACAGCTCTGCTCTCTCTCCTTGTGCAGAGTGACTGTTCTTGTCTCCGCCCCCTCCTGTAGTATTCTGTAGGCAGCCTGTAGTAGGTGGAGCCTGCTGGGCCCCTCCCACAGCTCTGCTCTCTCTCCTTGTGCAGGGTGACTGGTCTTGTCTCCGCCCCCTATTGTCATTTTCTGCAGGTAGCCTATAGTAGGTGGAGCCTGCCTGACCCCTCCCACAGCCCTGCTCTCTCTCCTTGTGCAGGGTGACTGGTCTTGTCTCCGCACCCCCCTCATGTAGTTTTCTGCAGGCAGCCTGTAGTGGGTGGAGCCTGCTGGGCCCCTGGTCTTGTCTCCGCCCCCCTCCTGTATTTTTTGCAGGGAATGTTTGACCATAAACCTTGTGGACGGCCTTCTCAGAAGAGTTGAAGCTGTTATAGCTGCAAAGGGCGGGGCCAACTCAATATTGAACCCTACGGACTAAGACTGGGAGGCCATTAAAGTTCATGTGCGTGTGAAGGCAGGCGTCCCAATACTTTTGACTATATATATATATATATATATATATATATATATATATATATATATATATATATATATATATATATATATATATGAATGTTTTTGTGCCGGAGTTCACCTTTAAATAGATGGCGGCTGAAGCAAAACCAAGATGAACTGGCCCAGGAAATTGCGATTAGCAGCCCGTCTGTAGATGATATCTCCGAACCTCTGATCCTTCCTGTATATTTTTCAACATGGCCTTGAAGGAGCAAGAAAACTGCTTCTCGCTCCCCCCCCCCCCCTTAAACACTTTAAGGATCTCGCTGCACCCGCAGTCCCATTTCCCGGCTGCTCTGTTTATTTTTATGGCCTCTTATCTCTCCAAGCAGTTCAATTAATGACCTCATTTTTCCCCAGAGGCAGGCGATGACATCATGAGCTGGCCGGCTTATTACCCGATAACGTCTCCGCTTTGTCACAGACAGTTCCTACAAGCCGCAACATATGTTACTTACATCTCCCCCACCGAGGAGCGTAGGCGACGCCATTCGCCACCACCACTTCACAGGCGCTGCGCCACCTCCGCCGCCGCGTCTAGGTAACGGAAATGGGTGATCTGTAACTTTGAAGGGGAAAGCTTTTTACTTACACGATAAAAAAAAAAAAAAAATGTTAATGATCAAAAGTCTGAACGATAGCCGAGAACATATCGGCGGCGAAAGTAACGCTCCGAGATGAAAGAATTACTGATATCTCTTCGTAGGAAACGAAAAATAGAAAACGATCGTCTACTGTTCGGGCTATGATGTCACTGAATCTTAGTAAAAATGGCTTCTTTCTTTACAAGGTTTTATAAAACTTTAAATACAATGACCCCCCCCCCCCCAGCACTGATCTGCACAAGAATCCCCCCCCCCCCCCCCAAAAAAAAGGAAATCCAGCGCTGATCTGCACAAGACTCACCCCTCCCCCCAAAAAAAGAAAAAAAGAAAGAATATCCAGCACTGATCTGCACAAGATCCCCCCCCCCCCAAAAAAAATATAAAATACAGAACTGATCTGCACAAGACTCACCCCCAAAAAAGAAAATCCAGCACTGATCTGCACAAGACCCCCCCCCCCAAAAGAAAAGAAAATCCAGCACTGATCTGCACGAGACCCCGTCCCCCAAAAGAAAAGAAAATCCAGCACTGATCTGCACAAGACTCACCCCCCCCCCCCCCAAAAAATGAAAATCCAACACTGATCTGCACAAGACTCACCCCCCCCCAAAAAAAATGAAAATCCAGCACTGATCTGCACAAGACTCACCCCCCCCCCCCCAAAAATGAAAATCCAACACTGATCTGCACAAGACTCGCCCCCCCCCCCCCACCAAAAAAAAGAAAATCCAGCACTGATCTGCACAAGACTCACCCCCCCCCCCCCAAAAAAATGAAAATCCAACACTGATCTGCACAAGACTCAGCCCCCCCCCCCCCCCCCCCCCCCCCCCCCCCCCCCCCCCCCCAAAAAAGAAAATCCAGCACTGATCTGCACAAGACTCACCCCCCCCCCCCAAAAAAAAAGAAAATCCAGCACTGATCTGCACAAGACCCCCCCAACAAAAGAAAAGAAAATCCAACACTGATCTGCACAAGACTCCCCCCCCCCCCCCCAAAAGAAAAGAAAATCCAGCACTGATCTGCACAAGACTCCCCCCCCCCCCAAAAGAAAAGAAAATCCAGCACTGATCTGCACAAGACTCCCCCCCCCCCCCCCAAAAGAAAAGAAAATCCAGCACTGATCTGCACAAGACTCCCCCCCCCCCCCCCAAAAGAAAAGAAAATCCAGCACTGATCTGCACAAGACTCCCCCCCCCCCCCCAAAAAGAAAAGAAAATCCAGCACTGATCTGCACAAGACTCCTCCCCCCCCCCCACCACCATTCATGATGTGCAAACTTAGAGGATCCTACACCCAGCAGTCACTTGCTTGTCAAAATCTCTGCCGCTGTCACTACTCAGCCTTGTAACAGAAGGAAGGTGCCCATCATCCCTATAGTAAACCATTGCGCCCGGGACACCCGTCCCTCCCACCCCTTGTCCTGGCCCTGGTTATTACCATCAAGAACCCCACGCCGAGAAATATGATGCCGCCATTGCCGGAGTGTGTGTAGATAGGAAGGGGCTGCAAAGAGGCCGCGGGAGATCAGCATGTAACAGGGGATTAAAAGAAAAAAAAAATGTTATATGATACATAGCGAACCAAATGTCCTCCAGTTATGCGGCGTACACACGGTCGGAATTTCCGATGGAAACAGTCCGATGGGAGCTTTTCATCTGATTTTCCGACCGTGTGTATGCACAACGGTCTTTTTCTGTCGGAATTTCCGACGGACTTTGGATTGAGAACCTGTTCTTAATTTTTCAGACGGAAAACCTTTCTATCGGATTTTCCGATCGTGTGTATGCAATTCCGACACGCAAAATTCCAACCCGCGCTCGGAAACAATTTGACGCATGCTCGGAAGCATTAAACTTCCCTTTTATAGTGCTGCCGAACGTGTTTTATACCGCGGTGTTACAGACCGTCGGAATTTGGTGTGACCGTGTGTAGGCAAGACAGCTTGAGCGAAATTCCGTCGGAAAAACCATCAGAGTTTTTTCCGACGAGAATTCCGATCGTGTGTACGCGGCATTCGGGTTTTAGTTTAACCGCATATCGACCTGCCACATGACACACACTGCGACGGGGCAGCTCCTACAGGCACAGCGACGTACCCTGTTTTTGGGTTTCGGGCGTGCGCGCACCCCCGCCCACCTACTCCCCTCTGATTTGACAATGATTCATGGCCCGGGACCTGCTTAGGGTCGCCACCTTTTCTTCAAGTTAAACCCGAACACTTTAGCGGCGCACAGCAGTTTTTTCTTTTTTTTTTGTAGTGTAAACTATAAATATATTTTGCTATTAACCACTTCAGCCCCGGACCAATTTGCAGCCAAAGGACCAAACTTTTTGCGATTCGGCACTGCGTCGCTTTAACTGACAATTGCGCGGTCGTGCGACGTGGCTCCCAAACAAAATTTACGTCCTTTTTTTCCCACAAATAGAGCCTTCTTTTGGTGGTATTTGATCGCCCCTGCGGTTTTTATTTTTTGCGCTATAAACAAAAAAGAGCGACAATTTTGAAAAAAAACGCATTCTTTTTTATTTTTTGCTATAATAAATATCCCCCAAAAATATATAAACAAACATTTTTTTTTCCTCAGTTTAGGCCGATACGTATTCTTCTACATATTTTTGGTAAAAAAAAATCGCAATAAGCGATTATTGATTGGTTTGCGCAGAAGTTATAGCGTTTACAAAATAGGGGATAGTTTTATAGCATTTTTATTACTATTTTTTTTTTTTTACTAGTAATGGCGGCGATCAGCGATTTTTATTGTGACTGCGACATTATAGCGGACACATCGGACATTTTTGACACATTTTTGGGACCATTGTCATTTATACAGCAATCAGTGCTATTTAAATGCATTGATTTCTGTATAAATGACACTGGCAGTGAAGGGGTTAACCACAAGGGGCAGTGTAGGGGTTAAGTATGCCTAGGGGTGTGTTTCTTACTGTGGGGGGGGCGTGGCTGTCAGCTAGTGAATGCTGATCTCTGCTCCAATCACAGGGAGCAGAGATCGGCGTCACTAGTTGCTAGGCAGAACAGGGAGATGCTGTGTACTTCCGCATCTCCCCGTTCAGCCTTCCCGTGAGACGATCGCGGGTGTCCCCGCGGCGATCGAGTCCGCAGGATCCGCGACCGGCCTCATGGGGGTCCCGACCGGCGCGCTCCCGATGGCATGGTAGGTATTAAGGAGGGACTTATATATACGCCCTCCTGCCTGTACGTGCCATTCTGCCGACGTATATCGTTGTGCGCCGGTCGGGAACCGGTTAAATAACATTTCTAATCATATGAAGTTAATAACAAGAGGCCCCCTTTACATCAGAGTCCACAGAGTTCCCCTTTTACATCTGAACTCGCAGAGTTCCCTTTCACTGTAAGGGGGGACTCTGCAGACTCTGATGTAAGGGAGAATTCTGGGGACTCTAACATAAGGGATGCTCTGGGAACCCTGAGAACTCTGATGTGATGGGAACACTGTGGCCTCTGGTGTAAAGGTGAACTCTGATGTAAGGGGTGCTCTGAGAAGCGTGATTTATCCTAGTGTAGTCATTCAGAGGCAGGAGAGAGAAGGGGGGAGATTTCAGTCACAGACAGGGATGGATGGTGAGCTCACTCACCCCTTGGCACCTCTCATCCAGATGTATCTGAGGCTGCTGGACTTCAAATTTCTGGCCTCCACTTTCCTTTTTCTGAGGCACAGCGCCAGGGATTGGAGTGTGGGGCAGACACCGAGGGGTGGGGGGAGGAAGAGGAGCAGATCGAGCCCTCTCTCCTCTCCCGTCTGTATGTGGGAGATTGATAGTGTTGGCTTTGGGCAGCATGAAAGAGAGTGTAACAGACACTCTCAAGCTTAGACAACGGCAGCCAGAAACCCAGTCCAGCCTGAATAACGTGTCCGGGTTTCAGGCAGTCTGAAACCCGGACACATGATTCCAAACCCGAACTGTCTGAGTGAATCCCAGACAGGAGGCAACCCTAGACCTGCTGAGTGTCCAATCACAACAATCAATCAACACAGGGGCTCTGTACCGAGGGAACGATCGCTTTGTTTCTTTTCTCTGCAAAGCAGGGGTAAGAACCAAAGAGATCTGTAGTAAGCCCCCCCAATTCACGCTGAATCCGACTTTGAAATCGCGCGTCTTCACCTGATTTCAAATGCCGCAGGTCTGTGCGACTTTAGGAGCAACCCGGCTGACGTCTATGCAAGCCGCACCTGAAAATCACAAAAAGAATGCAGAGACCTTTCTTTCAAATCGGGGCGGCACCGCAAATCCGGAGTCGCATCGGTTTGAGGGGTTAATTTGCCAACAATTGGGTGCGACTTGCCTTGACTTGGAACTGTCAAATCGCATGACAAGTCACTGGAATGGAGGGCTAAGAAGCAACACTACATTACATTACACCGACACCACCAGTGACACTAATACAGTGATCAGTGCTAATACTATACACTGTCACTGTACTAGTGACACTGGCAGGGAAGGGGTTAACATCAGGGGCGATCAAAGGGGTTAGCTGTGTGCCTAACGTACAGTGACAGTGTTTAGTATTAGCACTGATCTCTGTATTAGTGTCACTGGTGGTGTCAGTGGCAGTCAGTTCCCACAAAGTGTCAGTTAGTGTCAGATTGGTCGCCGCACTATCGCCGCCTTTACTTGTATAAAAAACAAAAAACAAAAACGAAGGATTCCAGTATATATACCCTAATTTGTAGAAGTTATAACTTTCACACAAACCAATCAATATACTTTTCTGTCCTTCAAACTTTGGGGGGGGGGATGAATGATAGGGACCAATGCCCCATCATTGGTATTAGGGGATGTAATGCCCCATTATTGGTATCAATGGAATGAATAGTGCCCCATCATTGGGGTCAGTGGGAGGAATAGTGCCCCATCATTGGTGTCAGTGGGAGGAATAGTGCCCCATCATTGGTATCAATAGAAGGATTAGTGCCCCATAATTGGTGTCAGTGGGAGGAATAGTGCCCCATCAGAGGTATCAGTGGGAGGAATAGTGCCCCATCATTGGTGTCAGAAGGAGAAATAGTGCCCCATCATTGGTGTCAGTGGGAGGAATAGTGCCCCATCATTGGTGTCAGTGGGAGGAATAGTGCCCCATCATTGGTATCAATGGAAGAATAGTGCCCCATCATTGGTGTCAGAAGGAGAAATAGTGCCCCATCATTGGTGTCAGTGGAGGAATAGTGCCCCATCATTGGTATCAATGGAAGGAATAGTGCCCCATCATTGGTATCAATGGAAGGAATAGTGCCCCATCATTGGTGTCAATGGAGGAATAGTGCCCCATCATTGGTGTCAATGGGAGGAATAGTGCCCCATCATTGGTATCAGTGGGAGGAATATTGTGCTGTAGTTAGTGTCAATGAGAGGACTAGTGCCCCATTGTCAATGTCAGTGGCAGGATCGATGCCCCACCGTTGCTGACAGTGGGGGAATATTGCCCTAAGGGCCAATAAAAAAAAAGGAAGCAAAGGGCCGTATCTGGCCCCAGGGCCACAGTTTGGAGACCACTGGTATAAACAATCATAATGTCCAAAAATACAAATAGAGGTATAGAGGGGACCCCTCGGGAGGTATAGAGGGGACCCCTCGGGAGGAATAGAGGGGACCCCTTGGGAGGTATAGCGAGGACCCCTCGGGGGGTATAGAGGGGACCCCTCAGGAGGAATAGAGGGGACCCCTCGGGAGGTATAGAGGGGCCCCCTCGGGAGGGTATAGAGGGGACCCTTCGGGAGGTATAGCGGGGACTCCTCGAGAGGAATAGCGGGGACCCCTTGGGAAGTATAGAAGGGTCCTCTCGGGAGGTATAGAAGGGACCTCTCAGGAGGGTATAGAGAGGACCCCTCGGGAGGTATAGAGTGGACCCCTCAGGAGGTATAGAGTGGACCCCTCAGGGGGGTATAGAGGGGACCCCTCGGGAGGAATAGAGGGGTCACCTCGGGAGGTATAGAGTGGACCCCTCGGGAGGTATAGAGTGGACCCCTCAGGGGGGTATAGAGGGGACCCCTCGGGAGGTATAGAGGGGTCACCTCGGGAGGTATAGAGTGGACCCCTCGGGAGGTATAGAGTGGACCCCTCAGGGGGGTATAGAGGGGACCCCTCGGGAGGAATAGAGGGGTCCCCTCGCGAGGTATAGAAGGGACCCTTCGGGAGGTATAGAGGGGTCCCCTCAGGGGGGTATAGAGGGGACCCCTCGGGAGGAATAGAGGGGTCCCCTCGGGAGGAATAGAGGGGTCCCCTCGCGAGGTATAGAAGGGACCCCTCGGGAAGAATAGAGGGGTCACCTTTGGGAGGTATAGAGGGGACCCCTCGGGAGGGTATAGAGGGGACCCCTCGGGAGGTATAGAGGGGACCCCTTGGGAGGTATAGAGGGGACCCCTCGGGGGGTATAGCGGGGACCCATCGGGAGGTATAGAGGGGATCCCTTGGGAGGAATAGAGGGGACCCCTCGGGAGGAATAGAGGGGACCCCTCGGGAAGAATAGAGGGGACCCCTCGGGAGGAATAGAGGGGACCCCTCGGGAAGTATAGAGGGGACCCCTCGGGAGGTATAAAGGGGACCCCTCAGGAGGAATAGAGGGCGGAATGTGTGATTCGGGGCGCCGCTGTTCATCCAAAGCTGGAATCTCACTTCTAGGTGGACTCAGCTGGTAATTCAGACAGAGACATTGTAACAAAATAGTTTTTGCTTCTTTACAATTTCAAACTAAGTAACATAAAGTCATTTAAAACAAAATGTTAAAAAAAAAAAGAAAAAAGGTTTTCGGTGTATAATTGTTACATTAATATTCTTGGGGGGAGGGAAGAGCGGCTTCTGCGACAAGTAAACCTGTATGAGCCTGCAGGATTTCAATCATTAATAAAACGATGGAGTCAGGGCTGGAGCACATATGGTGTCAATACACTTTAATTAAGTGCAGTAATTCCCCTTTTCCTGAGTCAGACTGGCAGAAGAACTTTTTTCTTGTTAAGATTTATAGGCTACAAGGGGGGGACAGGAAAGTCTCTGAGTGGAGCGTGAGTGCCCCCTATTGGCCACAAACCGCATTGCCTTTTATTACTGAAGAATTGAAGCTCGTTTAAAGAGACCCTGTCCCCAGACCATTCAATTCAGCAAAAATCTTCCCTTACACTGATCATTCATAACATTATGAGCACCCGCTGTACCCCGTCGTGGCACCGACTCCACTAGACCGCTAAAGGAACGCCGTGGTATCTGGCACCGATTCATCAGTAGCAGATCTTTCACCCTGGGAAAAAAATAATAATAATAATAAACAAATAAAAGTCAGCAGCTACAAATACTGCAACTGCTGACGTTGACACCGGATGCTCGGGGCGTGCGTTCGTGAGCGCATTTCCAATGCATGGCAACCAAAAAAATAATGGCTTCCTATGAACGCAGTTCACACCAGTGCGTTGTGTTGCATTTGCTCAGCGCCGTTAAAAAAAAAGTATGGCATGCACTACATTTTTTTTTTTATTTTTTTTTAGCACAGTGGAATGCACTGCAAGGCAAAAGAAAAACAAACACAACGCATTCAAATTCAAAAAAATGCAACAAGCATGCATTTTGGAGTTAATGAGCCCTTAATAAACGTGCACTTACTGCACTGACCAGTCCAGGGATCCAGCGATGTCCTCACCTAGGCCAGTTCTTTGCCAGTCTTAAGGTCCCCACTGCCAGCCTGCCACCATCTTGGATGTGGGAAGCTGGCTGCAACTTCCTTTTGCTTCACAGCTGGCTCCAAACTGCACATGCGTGACCCACAGCCTCCTGGGACCTGTGTCCTCCACTGCTTCCTCTGGTTCAGCTCCAAACGAGGACCCTTCCTCCTGAAGGAGGCACTGTCCTTCTCCTTCTCCTTCCCCTTCCCCTTCCCCTTCTCCTTCTCCTTCCCCTTCTCCTTCCCCTTCCCCTTCTCCTTCTCCTTCCCCTTCTACTTCCCCTTCCCCTTCTCCTTCCCCTTCTCCTTCCCCTTCTCCTTCCCCTTCCCCTTCTACTTCCCCTTCCCCTTCCCCTTCCCCTTCTCCTTCTCCTTCTACTTCCCCTTCCCCTTCCCCTTCCCCTTCTCCTTCTCCTTCCCCTTCCCCTTCCCCTTCTCCTTCTCCTTCCCCTTGTCCTTCTCCTTCCCCTTCCCCCCCTTCTCCTTCCCCTCCTCCCCCTTTCCCCTCGACTCCCTTCCACTGTACCTGTCAGAAATAGGTATCTGCTCCAAGAAGAGTAAAAAAACAAAACAAAATGTAGTAGATAAGGGAGAGGTACAATATTTGTTGGGCAAGTGAGTGGTGGCAGGTTGGTCTATCACTTCTCACGTATATAAATATCAAATTTGTGAGGCCTAGTGTGCATTAACACGGCCAATACCCCAAAGAGAAGTTTAAACAGATAGACATAAAGAGTATATGCATGTGAAAAAAGATATTTTATTAAGGGCTTTGGGCCCAAAAGTAGATCAATGAATGGGTAAATATATATATAATTGTACAAGGCAGTATATATACATGGTATTCATGTGCGACCATAAACATGTACAGAAATGCATAAATTGCACAACAACTTGCGATAATATCGGGGTCTTTCAGGAAAATGCCGACATGTTTCGGACGGACGTCCTTTTTCAAGGCAATATCTGTTCCTGTGTTTGCTCAATAATACTGTATAAGACAGAGTAGAGTCATTAATATACAACATAATGTATAGATAGGTATAAACCTGTGAATTACACCGCTCAATGGTAATGGTACTCACTTGCAATATATTTGAAGGGCTGGGAGTAAGCCCAATAATCTTGAGGTACAAGAGTATGGTATCAGTATGTCCATGCAGTATACAATGGATCTTGTGCTGTTAAAAGCAAACGGCTGCTACACATTTGAAAGGCTGCAAGATCTCCAAGCCATGCAATGAAGGTTTGCAATGGCTAGTGGTGCCTGGGCCAAAGATGATAAGTAGCTATAAGGTAGAAGGGAGTGGGTAGAGTACTATTAGTATCGCAACAAAAATGGGTTGGTGCAACATAAGTTGCAAAAAGTAAGATATTAATGTTACCTGGTACAGGGAGAGTTTGCGGTATGCTGCAGTGTAGCCAAACGCCGGCAGGAAGGTATAATGCCTAATCCCGCCATTGTGGAGGCTGATATAGGGTGTATTGATGAGTGTCAGCTGTGCAAGCCATAGTGAAAGGTAATTGCACTAGACTGTGTGGTGATTGCGGGGCCAGGTGTGGGGATGGTGGCTGAGAGGCCACATTACAATATCCCCAGTGTTGAGATCTCAGATGCGGCGGCGCCGCGCGTCGACACGTCCAAAGGGGCGTGGCCTCGTGCGGCGTCGGAGCGTCACCGACGCGGGTAGACTTACCCCTCCCCGTGTGCTGGAACGCAAGCGGGGGGGGCGCGTAAGATGGAAAGACGTGCGCCTCAATGGGTATTTGTGGCGCATGCGCCGTATGGAATACGCGCATGCGCACAAGGTCTTACCCGCGCCGGGCAGCCAGTAAATCAAGTGGAAGCAGGGAAGCTGGATGCAGTATTAGATGGGTGTAATATAAAAGAGTATAACACTATGAATACATTACAACTGCATTTGGTATGTTAGACATAGTATTTTCAGCGAGTGAGTCACAATTACCATGGAGATGGATGAGAGGCCCCCTGGTGGACAGAGACAGACACGGCATTTAGAATAGCAGAAACAACAATATTCATATATTTGCAAAAAGTAATAGGAACATATGTGTATATAAGGTATATTGGTATCATTGAGTTAGTATAGATGTAGAGACATTGCAAACAATACAGTAAGTAAACATGATAAAACATGGTGTGAACATGTTTGCAAAACATTATGACAGATACATTCTTATTGAAACAGAGCAGGATGACCATGATATAGGTATATAGTTAAACCAGGTGGAGAAGGGGTTCCAGAGGACATAGTACTCGGGGAGCCCATCTCATAACCTGTAGAAATTATAGATCAAGTTCACATACCCCTGATTCAAAGCCCTCAAGATAGGGCTTAAAATTGAATGCCTCGTTGAGGCCAGGGGGGGATGTGGCGTTGAGGTGGAAAATCCATTTGAGCTCACTTTGAAGTAGGGATTTGTTATAGTCGCCCCCTCGATTGGGTGGGGGAATGTGGTCAAGTGCTCTGAATGTGATCTGAGGGGTTGAGTCCTGGTGCACTATTGCACAGTGTCGCCCTAGGGGGAGGTCAGGGTCTTTTTGGTTAATACTAAGGATGTGTCGATAGATGCGTTTCCAAAAGGGAAGTTTGGTTTTCCCAACATAAAAACACCCACACTCGCACTCTAGTAGGTAGACAATGCCGACTGAGCGGCAATTGACAAAATGTTGGGGGAAGAAGGGTTGTCCATTGGGTAAAGTGTTGGATCTGTTGGATTTGGATAGGTACTTGCAGTATCTACATTTGCCACAAGGGAATGTCCCCTTTGTTTGTTTTTGTAAATAGCTGACAGGAGTATATTCACTTCTGATTAATTTATCACGAAGGGAAGGGGCTCGTCTATAAGTAAGTAAAGGGTGTGCCGGTACAAATGGAGACAGTGAGTGATCTGTGGTTAAAATGTACCAATGTTTCTCTAAGATCTGCGTGATGGAGGAATGTTGTTCGCAGAAATTAGTAATGATTCGCAGTGGGGTTTGTTTGGCTTGTGGTTTGGAAGGGAAAAGTAGGGAGTTACGTTTTTTTGATTTTGCTTTTTTGTATGCAATTTTCAAAATTTTAGGTGGGTATCCTCGTTCTAACAACCTATTTCGTAGGACCGAGGCCTCATTTTCAAAGGAGGCCTCGGTTGAGCAGTTGCGGCGGGCACGAAGGTATTGGGCATATGGAATAGAATTGAGGAGAGGTTCCGGGTGGAAGCTGGAGGCAGCAAGAATGGTGTTACCTGCAGTAGGTTTGCGGTATAGGTGACTTTGGATATGGCCTTCGGAGTCTTTTATAAGGTTAAGGTCTAAAAAACAAATGGAAGTGGGGCTAGAAGTCATAGTAAATCTCAAATTTAGCTGATTGGCAGTATTCAAATAGGTCAAAAAATCTTGTAGGATTTGGTTGGGTCCCTGCCAGACAATGAAGATATCGTCGATATATCGGCGAAAAGTGACAATATGTTTAGTGTACATGTTGGCAGAGGGGTCTGAAAATAGAAGACGTTCCCACTCCCCCAAGTACAGATTGGCGTAGGCCGGTGCGCAACAAGTGCCCATGGCCACGCCCTGTACTTGGAGGTAGTGGGAACCATCAAATGAAAAAAAGTTATTGTTAAGAATAAAATTTAAAGCATTTATGATAAATGTGGAAAGGTCAGAGGAGTATAAGGAGGAAGTAGTGAGTATATGTCGGATGGCAGAGAGTCCTAGGGTATGAGGGATCGAACTGTATAGTGCCTCGACATCGATCGCGACAAGTAAGGTGTCGGGACCAATGGTTAGGGAGGACAAGCTTTGTAAAAGATGAGTGGTGTCTCTTATATATGAGGGAAGTTGGATAACAAGGGGTTGCAGTAGTTTATCAATATAGCGGCTAAGGTTATCTGTAAGAGAGCCTCTTCCGGAAACTATGGGCCTGCCTGGTGGTCTGGGTAGGTTTTTGTGCACCTTAGGGAGTGCATAAAACGTCGCTATACGTGGAAATTTAGTTCTAACATAATCACTGGTGTTTTTGTCTAATACCCCTTGAGTGGTGGCGGAGTCTATGAGTGTGTATAATTGTTGTTGTGCTGAAGAAATGAAGGATATGGAGATCTTTTTGTACCATTCCTTGTTCTGAAGGATATCATGGCACATTTGAGTATAGTGGTCCCTATCCAGTATAACAATGTTTCCGCCTTTATCGGCGGGTTTTATTATTATCGTGGAATTAGTTTTGAGATTTTGAAGAGCGAGGTATTGGTTGTATGAGAAGTTTCTTGCCTTAGATCGGTTGGGATAAATTTTTAAGTTACGGATTTCCCGTGTAACTGCCTGCAAAAATAGTGCAGCTCGGGGGTTGGTGCTGGGGGGTGGGTAGAAACTAGATTTCTTTTTTATGGTTATTTTAGGGGGTGGGTGTGATGGAGTGAGAGGATTGTCCTCAGTGCTGGCTAAGAGAGTGTCAAGATCAAGAGTATCTATTAAGTTGGAATTGTCACTTTCATCCAAGAGTTCGGTTAACTGTTGGAGGGCCGTGGTTTCCGCTGCAGAGTGTAGAAACGAATCAGAAAAAGGATTGGGTGTGTATATGCTGTGTAATAGCAGTTTGCGAATAAACAAATGAATGTCTTTAATGACAGTGAATTTGTCTATGTGAGATACAGGGCAAAAGGTGAGTCCCTTTTCAAGGACAGAAATTTCATGCTTGGTGAGTGAGTGTTTAGAAAGGTTAATGATATTACTAGACACTGGGGTTATCTTGGTGTTCTTTTTGGTTGATAAGTGTTGTTGTGTTGAATTCTTTGTGAAGCTCGCATGAGGTCTAAAAAATCAAAGTGTTGGGAGGATGAAGGTAAAGAGTGTGATCTAGAGGTCTTCGAGGACGAGGAAGCAGCCGACGGATCTCTGGCCGGTGAGTCGTCGGCAGGTCCCTCGGGATCGGAGACCTCGTCACTGGAAAGGTTGGGTGTGCGGCCTCTTTTTGGATTACGTGGGCCTCGTGTGAGATGGGGTTTGGGTGCAACATGTGAATTGTCTGTGTTGCGATCGGCAGCATATTTGGGAGGTGTAGGTTTAGAGGCGAAGCGTGCTGGAGCTGGTGGGCGTGCAGCACGGTTGGCCTCGTTCCATTTGTAGGCTCTTTCCTCTTGGAAAGCTTTTTTGTCGCGGAAGAATTTTTTGTCCTTCTGCGTCAAAGTGTCATGATTAAATTTATCAAAACGTTTTTTGAGTTGGAGATCAAGTGTTTTATATAGTGGATGATCTAGGAATTGTGCTAGCTGAGTATTTAGTGATGCTAATTTGGCATCAAGGACGGACATCTGTGTCTCATATTGTTGTATCAAAAGTTTCATCAAATTAATGGAACATTGTTTGAGGACACCCTCCCAGGCCTGCTTGAAGTCTGGGGGGATGTGAAATTGATCTATAATTTCTACAGGTTATGAGATGGGCTCCCCGAGTACTATGTCCTCTGGAACCCCTTCTCCACCTGGTTTAACTATATACCTATATCATGGTCATCCTGCTCTGTTTCAATAAGAATGTATCTGTCATAATGTTTTGCAAACATGTTCACACCATGTTTCATCATGTTTACTTACTGTATTGTTTGCAATGTCTCTACATCTATACTAACTCAATGATACCAATATATCTTATATACACATATGTTCTTATTACTTTTTGCAAATATATGAATATTGTTGTTTCTGCTATTCTAAATGCCGTGTTTGTCTCTGTCCACCAGGGGGCCTCTTATCCATCTCCATGGTAATTGTGACTCACTCGCTGAAAATACTATGTCTAACATACCAAATGCAGTTGTAATGTATTCATAGTGTTATACTCTCTTATATTACACCCATCTAATACTGCATCCAGCTTCCCTGCTTCCACTTGATTTACTGGCTGCCCGGCGCGGGTAAGACCTTGTGCGCATGCGCGTATTCCACACGGCGCATGCGCCACAAATACCCATTGAGGCGCACGTCTTTCCATCTTACGCGCCCCCCCCGCTTGCGTTCCAGCACACGGGGAGGGGTAAGTCTACCCGCGTCGGTGACGCTCCGACGCCGCACGAGGCCACGCCCCTTTGGACGTGTCGACGCGCGGCGCCGCCGCATCTGAGATCTCAACACTGGGGATATTGTAATGTGGCCTCTCAGCCACCATCCCCACACCTGGCCCCGCAATCACCACACAGTCTAGTGCAATTACCTTTCACTATGGCTTGCACAGCTGACACTCATCAATACACCTATATCAGCCTCCACAATGGCGGGATTAGGCATTATACCTTCCTGCCGGCGTTTGGCTACACTGCAGCATACCGCAAACTCTCCCTGTACCAGGTAACATTAATATCTTACTTTTTGCAACTTATGTTGCACCAACCCATTCCTTGTCGTGATACTAATAGTACTCTACCCACTCCCCTTTACCTTATAGCTACTTATCATCTTTGGCCCAGGCACCACTAGCCATTGCAAACCTTCATTGCATGGCTTGGAGATCTTGCAGCCTTTCAAATGTGTAGCAGCCGTTTGCTTTTAACAGCACAAGATCCATTGTATACTGCATGGACATACTGATACCATACTCTTGTACCTCAAGATTATTGGGCTTACTCCAAGCCCTTCAAATATATTGCAAGTGAGTACCATTACCATTGAGCGGTGTAATTCACAGGTTTATACCTATCTATACATTATGTTGTATATTAATGACTCTACTCTGTCTTATACAGTATTATTGAGCAAACACAGGAACAGATATTGCCTTGAAAAAGGACGTCCGTCCGAAACATGTCGGCATTTTCCTGAAAGACCCCGATATTATCGCAAGTTGTTGTGCAATTTATGCATTTCTGTACATGTTTATGGTCGCACATGAATACCATGTATATATACTGCCTTGTACAATTATATGTTTATTTACCCATTCATTGATCTACTTTTGGGCCCAAAGCCCTTAATAAAATATCTTTTTTCACATGCATATACTCTTTATGTCTATCTGTTTAAACTTCTCTTTGGGGTATTGGCCGTGTTAATGCACACTAGGCCTCACAAATTTGCTATTTATATACGTGAGAAGTGATAGACCAACCTGCCACCACTCACTTGCCCAACAAATATTGTATTTTGATTTGCTTATGGTCAAGCCATAAATAAAACCCCTACCTGAGCAAGTGACTGCTGGCACTCCTTACCTCATTTCATATTCATGTCTATATATGTGACCTGACGTAAATACGAGTTTTTGACTTTTGTCCTGTACTCTATGACCACTATTACCTTTAACCTGGTTTTGTGATTATCACCCTCATAGTATCCCCCTAACCATCATGGCAATCTTCCTTGGGGAGGATTGGGAGACCCGCATGACTAGCACTTTACAGCAATTTCAATCTAATGAATTCATTGAATCCCAATTACGATTTGTTTTCCTTAACCTTACACATACTGTCCAGAAAAAAGCTTCCCTTTTCTGGCACATCAAGTCCTTCAAGGACTACATTGCCCACAGTATTAACCCCTTCGGACTCAGGGTCCAAATTTTTCCCACATTTCAGGACATCCCCCCAGACTTCAAGCAGGCCTGGGAGGGTGTCCTCAAACAATGTTCCATTGATTTGATGAAACTTTTGATACAACAATACGAGACACAGATGTCCGTCCTTGATGCCAAATTAGCATCACTAAATACTCAGCTAGCACAATTCCTAGATCATCCACTATATAAAACACTTGATCTCCAACTCAAAAAACGTTTTGATAAATTTAATCATGACACTTTGACGCAGAAGGACAAAAAATTCTTCCGCGACAAAAAAGCTTTCCAAGAGGAAAGAGCCTACAAATGGAACGAGGCCAACCGTGCTGCACGCCCACCAGCTCCAGCACGCTTCGCCTCTAAACCTACACCTCCCAAATATGCTGCCGATCGCAACACAGACAATTCACATGTTGCACCCAAACCCCATCTCACACGAGGCCCACGTAATCCAAAAAGAGGCCGCACACCCAACCTTTCCAGTGACGAGGTCTCCGATCCCGAGGGACCTGCCGACGACTCACCGGCCAGAGATCCGTCGGCTGCTTCCTCGTCCTCGAAGACCTCTAGATCACACTCTTTACCTTCATCCTCCCAACACTTTGATTTTTTAGACCTCATGCGAGCTTCACAAAGAATTCAACACAACAACACTTATCAACCAAAAAGAACACCAAGATAACCCCAGTGTCTAGTAATATCATTAACCTTTCTAAACACTCACTCACCAAGCATGAAATTTCTGTCCTTGAAAAGGGACTCACCTTTTGCCCTGTATCTCACATAGACAAATTCACTGTCATTAAAGACATTCATTTGTTTATTCGCAAACTGCTATTACACAGCATATACACACCCAATCCTTTTTCTGATTCGTTTCTACACTCTGCAGCGGAAACCACGGCCCTCCAACAGTTAACCGAACTCTTGGATGAAAGTGACAATTCCAACTTAATAGATACTCTTGATCTTGACACTCTCTTAGCCAGCACTGAGGACAATCCTCTCACTCCATCACACCCACCCCCTAAAATAACCATAAAAAAGAAATCTAGTTTCTACCCACCCCCCAGCACCAACCCCCGAGCTGCACTATTTTTGCAGGCAGTTACACGGGAAATCCGTAACTTAAAAATTTATCCCAACCGATCTAAGGCAAGAAACTTCTCATACAACCAATACCTCGCTCTTCAAAATCTCAAAACTAATTCCACGATAATAATAAAACCCGCCGATAAAGGCGGAAACATTGTTATACTGGATAGGGACCACTATACTCAAATGTGCCATGATATCCTTCAGAACAAGGAATGGTACAAAAAGATCTCCATATCCTTCATTTCTTCAGCACAACAACAATTATACACACTCATAGACTCCGCCACCACTCAAGGGGTATTAGACAAAAACACCAGTGATTATGTTAGAACTAAATTTCCACGTATAGCGACGTTTTATGCACTCCCTAAGGTGCACAAAAACCTTCCCAGACCACCAGGCAGGCCCATAGTTTCCGGAAGAGGCTCTCTTACAGATAACCTTAGCCGCTATATTGATAAACTACTGCAACCCCTTGTTATCCAACTTCCCTCATATATAAGAGACACCACTCATCTTCTACAAAGCTTGTCCTCCCTAACCATTGGTCCCGACACCTTACTTGTCGCGATCGATGTCGAGGCACTATACAGTTCGATCCCTCATACCCTAGGACTCTCTGCCATCCGACATATACTCACTACTTCCTCCTTATACTCCTCTGACCTTTCCACATTTATCATAAATGCTTTAAATTTTATTCTTAACAATAACTTTTTTTCATTTGATGGTTCCCACTACCTCCAAGTACAGGGCGTGGCCATGGGCACTTGTTGCGCACCGGCCTACGCCAATCTGTACTTGGGGGAGTGGGAACGTCTTCTATTTTCAGACCCCTCTGCCAACATGTACACTAAACATATTGTCACTTTTCGCCGATATATCGACGATATCTTCATTGTCTGGCAGGGACCCAACCAAATCCTACAAGATTTTTTGACCTATTTGAATACTGCCAATCAGCTAAATTTGAGATTTACTATGACTTCTAGCCCCACTTCCATTTGTTTTTTAGACCTTAACCTTATAAAAGACTCCGAAGGCCATATCCAAAGTCACCTATACCGCAAACCTACTGCAGGTAACACCATTCTTGCTGCCTCCAGCTTCCACCCGGAACCTCTCCTCAATTCTATTCCATATGCCCAATACCTCCGTGCCCGCCGCAACTGCTCAACCGAGGCCTCCTTTGAAAATGAGGCCTCGGTCCTACGAAATAGGTTGTTAGAACGAGGATACCCACCTAAAATTTTGAAAATTGCATACAAAAAAGCAAAATCAAAAAAACGTAACTCCCTACTTTTCCCTTCCAAACCACAAGCCAAACAAACCCCATTGCGAATCATTACTAATTTCTGCGAACAACATTCCTCCATCACGCAGATCTTAGAGAAACATTGGTACATTTTAACCACAGATCACTCACTGTCTCCATTTGTACCGGCACACCCTTTACTTACTTATAGACGAGCCCCTTCCCTTCGTGATAAATTAATCAGAAGTGAATATACTCCTGTCAGCTATTTACAAAAACAAACAAAGGGGACATTCCCTTGTGGCAAATGTAGATACTGCAAGTACCTATCCAAATCCAACAGATCCAACACCTTACCCAATGGACAACCCTTCTTCCCCCAACATTTTGTCAATTGCCGCTCAGTCGGCATTGTCTACCTACTAGAGTGCGAGTGTGGGTGTTTTTATGTTGGGAAAACCAAACTTCCCTTTTGGAAACGCATCTATCGACACATCCTTAGTATTAACCAAAAAGACCCTGACCTCCCCCTAGGGCGACACTGTGCAATAGTGCACCAGGACTCAACCCCTCAGATCACATTCAGAGCACTTGACCACATTCCCCCACCCAATCGAGGGGGCGACTATAACAAATCCCTACTTCAAAGTGAGCTCAAATGGATTTTCCACCTCAACGCCACATCCCCCCCTGGCCTCAACGAGGCATTCAATTTTAAGCCCTATCTTGAGGGCTTTGAATCAGGGGTATGTGAACTTGATCTATAATTTCTACAGGTTATGAGATGGGCTCCCCGAGTACTATGTCCTCTGGAACCCCTTCTCCACCTGGTTTAACTATATACCTATATCATGGTCATCCTGCTCTGTTTCAATAAAAATGTATCTGTCATAATGTTTTGCAAACATGTTCACACCATGTTTCATCATGTTTACTTACTGTATTGTTTGCAATGTCTCTACATCTATACTAACTCAATGATACCAATATATCTTATATACACATATGTTCTTATTACTTTTTGCAAATATATGAATATTGTTGTTTCTGCTATTCTAAATGCCGTGTTTGTCTCTGTCCACCAGGGGGCCTCTTATCCATCTCCATGGTAATTGTGACTCACTCGCTGAAAATACTATGTCTAACATACCAAATGCAGTTGTAATGTATTCATAGTGTTATACTCTCTTATATTACACCCATTTAATACTGCATCCAGCTTCCCTGCTTCCACTTGATTTACTGGCTGCCCGGCGCGGGTAAGACCTTGTGCGCATGCGCGTATTCCACACGGCGCATGCGCCACAAATACCCATTGAGGCGCACGTCTTTCCATCTTACGCGCCCCCCCCGCTTGCGTTCCAGCACACGGGGAGGGGTAAGTCTACCCGCGTCGGTGACGCTCCGACGCCGCACGAGGCCACGCCCCTTTGGACGTGTCGACGCGCGGCGCCGCCGCATCTGAGATCTCAACACTGGGGATATTGTAATGTGGCCTCTCAGCCACCATCCCCACACCTGGCCCCGCAATCACCACACAGTCTAGTGCAATTACCTTTCACTATGGCTTGCACAGCTGACACTCATCAATACACCTTATATTAGCCTCCACAATGGCGGGATTAGGCACTATACCTTCCTGCCGGCGTTTGGCTACACTGCAGCATACCGCAAACTCTCCCTGTACCAGGTAACATTAACATCTTACTTTTTGCAACTTATGTTGCACCAACCCATTTTTGTTGCGATACTAATAGTACTCTACCCACTCCCTTCTACCTTATAGCTACTTATTATCTTTGGCCCAGGCACCACTAGCCATTGCAAACCTTCATTGCATGGCTTGGAGATCTTGCAGCCTTTCAAATGTGTAGCAGCCGTTTGCTTTTAACAGCACAAGATCCATTGTATACTGCATGGACATACTGATACCATACTCTTGTACCTCAAGATTATTGGGCTTACTCCAAGCCCTTCAAATATATTGCAAGTGAGTACCATTACCATTGAGCGGTGTAATTCACAGGTTTATACCTATCTATACATTATGTTGTATATTAATGACTCTACTCTGTCTTATACAGTATTATTGAGCAAACACAGGAACAGATATTGCCTTGAAAAAGGACGTCCGTCCGAAACATGTCGGCATTTTCCTGAAAGACCCCGATATTATCGCAAGTTGTTGTGCAATTTATGCATTTCTGTACATGTTTATGGTCGCACATGAATACCATGTATATATACTGCCTTGTACAATTATATATATATTTACCCATTCATTGATCTACTTTTGGGCCCAAAGCCCTTAATAAAATATCTTTTTTCACATGCATATACTCTTTATGTCTATCTGTTTAAACTTCTCTTTGGGGTATTGGCCGTGTTAATGCACACTGAAGAAGTTGGAGTCCAAGTCAACACCTCAAACCATTCATGAATTCATCAGACCAGGCCATCTTCTTCCATTGCTCCATGCTCAAGTTCTGAAGCTCTTGTGTCCATTGTAAGTGCTTTTGGCTGTGGACACGGGTCAGCATGGACACCCTGACTGGTCTGCGGCTATGCAGCCCCCATATACAACAAACTGCGATGCTCTGTGTGTTCTGACACCTATCAGAACCAGTGTTCGACTTTTCCAAAATTTGCGCTGAGCAAAAATTGGATCAAACTACACAGGCCAGCCCCCCCTCTTTAAATGAGCCTTCCCTCCCCACCTCCATTCCATCAATGAGCCTCTCCCCACACCTCCATCAATAAGCCTTCCCTCCCCACTTCCATCAATGAGCTTCCCCTCCCCAACTCCATCAATGAGCTTCCCCTCCCCACCTCCATCAATGAGCCTTCCCTCCCACACCTCCATCAATGAGCCTTCCCTCCCTACCTTCAATCAATGATCCTTCCCTCCCCACCTCCATCAATGAGCCTTCCCTCCCCACCTCCATCAATGAGCCTTCCTTCCCTACCTTCAATCAATGATCCTTCCCTCCCCACCTCCATCAATGAGCCTTTCCTCCCCACCTCCATCAATGAGCCCCCCCACCTCCATCAATGAGCTTCCCCTCCCCACCTCCATCAATGAGCCTTTCCTCCCCACCTCCATCAATGAGCCCCCCCCACCTCCATCAATGAGCCTTCCCTCCCCACCTCCATCAATGAGCCTTCCCTGCCCACCTCCATCAATGAGCCTTTCCTACCCACCTCCATCACTGAGCCTCCCCTCTCCACCTCCACCAATGAGCCTTTCCTCCCCACCTCCATCACTGAACCTTCCCTCCCCACCTCCACCAATGAATCTTTCCTCCCCACCTCCATCAATGAGCCTTCCCTCCCCACCTCCATCAATGAGCCTTCCATCCCCACCTCCATCAATGAGCCTTCCCTCCCCACCTCCATCAATGAGCCTTCCCTCCCCACCTCCATCAATGAGCCTTCCATCCCCCACCTCCATCAATGATCTTCCCCTCCCCACCTCCATCAATGAGCCTTCCCTCCCCACCTCCACCAATGAGCCTTCCCTCCCCACCTCCATCAATGAGCCTTCCCTCCCCACCTCCATCAATGAGCCTTCCCTCCCCACCTCCATCAATGAGCCTTCCCTCCCCACCTCCATCAATGAGCCTTCCCTCCTCACCTCCATCAATGAGCCTTCCCTCCCCACCTCCATCAATGAGCCTTCCCTCCCCACCTCCATCAATGAGCCTTCCCTCCCCACCTCCATCAATGAGCCTTCCCTCCCCACCTCCATAAATGAGCCTTCCCTCCCCACCTCCATCAATGAGCCTTACCTCCCCACCTCCATCAATGAGCCTTCCCTCCCTACCTCCATCAATGATCCTTTCCTCCCCACCTCCATCCACGAGCCTTCACTCCCCACCTCCATCCACGAGCCTTCACTCCCCACCTCCATCAATGAGCCTTCCCTCCCCACCTCCATCAGCAAGCCCCCCCCCCCCCCCCCACCTCCGTAAATGAGCCTTCCCTCTCTACCTCCATTAATGAGCCCCCCCCCCCCCCACACCTCAATTAATATGCCTTCCCCCCCCACCTCCATTAATAACCCTTCCCTCCCACCTCGATTAATGAGACTTTCCTCCCTACCTCCATCAATCTTGGCTGCCCATGACCCTGACACCGGTTGGCCATTTTCCTTCCTTTGGACCCCTTTTGGTCCGTCTTGACCACTGTAGACCGTGCAGCATCCCACAAGATCTGCAGTTTTGGAGTTGCTCTGACCCAGTCGTCTGGACATTATAAATTGGCTCTTGTTAAAGTGATTGTAATTTTTTTTTTTTAAATACCAAACATGTCATAGGGCAGCACAGTGGTGTAGTGGGTAGCACTCTCGCCTAGCAGTAAAAAGGGTCACTGGTTCGAATCCCAACCACGACACTACCTGCCTGGAGTTTGCATGTTCTCCCTGTGCCTGCGTGGGTTTCCTCCGGATACTTCCGGTTTCCTCCCACAATCCAAAGATGTGATATGAATGTGAGTTAGGGACCTTAGAGTGTAAGCTCCTTGAGGGTAGGGACTGATGTGAATGTACAATGTATATTGACAGCGCTATATAAGTACCCTAAATAATATTATAATACTTACCTCTACTGTGCAGTTCTTTTTTCACAGAGTGGCCCCCGATCCTCCTCTTCTGGGGTCCCCCGGTGGCGCTGGTAGCTCCTCCCTGCATCGTATAACCCCCCCCCCCCCCCAGGGGAGAAGCCCTCTCCCGGACTCTGCGCCGCTTCATTAGATTTGATTGACAGCAGCAGAAGCCAATGGCTGCCCTGCTAGCAATCTATCCAATCAAGAGCCAAGAACTCCGGGCAGAGGAAGAGCACGTCTCCTCTGTGGGAAATTCCAGGGCTCAGGTGAGAAAAACGAGGGGGGCCGGTCACTAGAAGAAGTTTTACAAACATGAGGGTTTACAATCCCTTTAACCCCTTGCTTACTGGGCACTTAAACCCCTCTCCTGCCCAGACCAATTTTTAGCTTTAGGCGCTGTCACACTTTGAATGACAATTGCGCGGTCATACAACACTGCACCCAAATGAAATTTTTATCATTTTTTCCCCACAAATAGAGCTTTCTTTTGGTGGTATTTAATTACAGCTGGGGTTTTATTTTTTGCTAAACAAACAAAAAAATATGGAACATTTAGAAAAAAAAAATCATGTTTAATAGTTTGTTATAAAATTTTACAAACAGGTAATCTGCTTCATTGTTATGCGCTGATGAGGCGGAACCGGTGGGCACTGATAGGCTGCACTGGTGGGCACTGATAGGCTGCACTGGGGGGCACTGATAGGCTGCACTGCTGGGGACAGATAAGTCGGTACTGATGGGCACAGATAAGATGGCACTGATGGGCCCTGATGAGTGGCACAGATGGGTGGCATGGATGGGCACTGATAGATGGCACTGATGGGTGGCACTGATGGATGGCACTGATGGGCACTGATAGGTGGCACTGATGGGCACTGATGAGCACTGGTAGGTGACACTGATGAGCACTGGTAGGTGACACTGATGAGCACTGGTAGGTGACACTGATGTGCAGCACGGGCACTGTGGGCACTGACAGATGGCACTGTGGGCACTGACAGATGGTACTGTGGGCACTGACCAATGGCACTGTGGGCGGCACTTTAATTAGGCAATAGTGGGCACCATGTATTGGGCACATTGCTGGGCACATTGCAGTGAGAGGGACTGATGTCCCTCTCACTGCCGCCGGTGACCGGCTTTTTTTTTTTCTCCTCGGGGAGGAAAAAAAGCCGATTACCAGCTGTGTTATTGTCACATGATCAGCTGTCATTGGCTGACAGCTGATCACGTGGTAAGGGGTCGGGATCGACCCCTTACTCGGATCTGTGATCCAGCGAGTCTCACAGACTCGCTGATCACAGAGCGCGCCGCGTGCGCCCTTCAGGGGGCGCGCAGGCAGCTCGTGGCCGGGACGACGTCAACAGACGTCGTCCCGGCACATTAGATCCGCGCTGTAGCTGTCATTCGGCTATAGCGCGGATCCCAGGTGGTTAAAGGGGATAAAACATTAGGAAATGTAAATGTTCGTTAGACTTTCCTAGTGAAGTGTCGGTGCTGCACAATATCAGTAGCACTTTTCTGACCGCTGCCTAATCCAAATGTAAACAGCGAGCGGCCCTGAGCCATGGAAGGTGTCACCGCTATCAGCTGTGAATAGAAGGTGTCACTGGAATCATCCAGAGATAAGACAAGGTCATTACCTGGACTGTGTCAGATCGGGGGGGGGGGGGTGGGAATGGACGCTCTGAACGGACTGATATACTTCTCGCTGGAAATGTTTGGTGTCGCGGTGGAGTTTTTGACGGTAAAGTGCACCTCTGTGTGTTTTAACAGGTACAGAAACCTGCAATGGCCTTTGTTTTCCCAATAAAATCTTCATTTTATTTTCCTGTTCAGCCAATGCCCGGCCCCTGATCCCATATAGCCGTGTAACTGGAGAACCGAGACTTCCATTTTCTGATCCTAGAATTATTTACACCACCTCCAGACCAAGGTACGTCATACGACGTCCTGGACTTTGAATGGGGATATCGGAACGATGGGTGCAGCCAGGCCCGGACTGGGACAAGGAATAGGCCCGGGCATTTCAAACTGGGCAGCCCAATCCCTGGGGGGGGTAGGTCGCAGATGTGGGGGGGGGAGACGTTTGCGGGGGTGGTTGGTGACCAGATATTCATCCTGAGAGACATCCCAATACAGCAAAGAGACATCCCAATACAGCAAAGAGACATCCCAATACAGCAAAGAGACATCCCAATACAACAAAGAGACATCCCCATATAGCAAAGAGACATCCTCAATCCAGCAAAGGGACATCCCCATATAGCAAAGAGACATCCTCAATCCAGCAAAGAGACATCCCCATATAGCAAAGAGACATCCCCAGACCAGCAAAGAGACATCCCCAGACCAGCAAAGAGACATCCCCAGACCAACAAAGAGACATCCCCAGACCAACAACATTTACAAATTAAAAAAAAAAAAATCTTTTTACATTTTGCGCTTTTTTCAATTTGAAACGTGTAAATATATGTTAAAGGTGTAAAATTATTCACCACTTTGCACCCAGGCCAATTCTGACACTTCGCTCCTACATGTAAAAATCATGATTTTTTTGCTATAAAATTACATAGAACCCCCAAACATTATATATGTTTTTTTCAGACACCCTAGAGAATAAAATGGCGGTCGTTGCAATACTTTATATCGCATCGTATGAGCACAGCGTTCTTATAAACACAATTTTTCGGGAAAAATACACTTTTTTTAAATAAAAAAATAAGACAACAGTAAAGTTAGCCCAATTTTTTCAATATTGTGAGAGATAATGTTACGCCGAGTAAATTGATACCCAACATGTCACGCTTCAAAAGTGCGCCCGCTCATGGAATGGCGACAAACTTTGGCACTTAAAAATCTTCATAGGTGACGTTTAAAAATGTCTACAGGTTACCAATTTTGAGTTACAGAGGAGGTCTTTTACTATAATTATTGCTCTCGCTCTAACGATTGCGGCGATACCTCACATGTGTGGTTTGAACACCGTTCTCATATGTGGGCGTGACTTACTTATGCGTTCGCTTCTGCGTGCGAGCACGGAGGGACAGGGCACTTTAAATGTATTTATTTTTTCTTATTTATTTTATTTCTTATTTTTAATTTTTACACTTTTACAATTTTACAATTTTGGATCATTTTTATTCCTATTACAAGGAATGTAAACATCCCTTGCAATAGATAAAAAGCATGACAGGTCCTCTTGAGCCTGGGTTCAGACTAGTGCGTTGCGAATTCAAGGCCCTGCGTGACTGCGCAGTGAAACGCCGGCTGTTCTGCGGATTGTACGCGTTTTCGGTGCAAAGCCGCTGCTGACATAAATTCGCAACTCATTGTACTACTTCTGAGGGGGAATTCCACACCAAATTTTAATTAAAAAAACGGCATGGGTTCCCCCTCCAGAGGCATACCAGGCCGCATGCCCTCAACATGGGCGGTGGGTGCTTTGGGGAAGGGGGGCGCCCTGTGGCCCCCCCACCCCAAAGCACCTTGTCCCCATGTTGATGTTGGTTGTCGGGGTCTGCGGGCGGGGGCTTATCGGAATCCGGGAGCCCCCTTTAATAAGGGGGCCCCCAGATCCCGGCCCCCCACCCTATGTGAATGAGTATGGGGTACGATGTACCCCTACCCATTCACCTAAGGTGTAAAGTGTAAATAAAAAAAACACACAATTTAAAAAAATATTTTATTGCACTGCTCCGGGGGTCTTCTTCCGTCTTGGGGGGTCTTCTCGCCGGACTCCTCCGCTATTTTACCTAGCTCTTTTACCGAGCGGAGAAGCCCGGCTTTCTTCTTCTTCATCGCCGCCGTCGTCTGGGGGTCTCGATCTGACTTCGGGTGTCTTCCGGGGTCTCTTCTGTTCTTGCCGCTGTCGTCGCCTTCTGCGCCGCCTTCTTCTTCTTCTTCCGATGTTGACTCGTCACTCTCTCTGGCCGGAATGGCAGAGCTGCGCTGTGCTGGGACTTATATAGGGACAAGGGGGCAGGGTCACATGCTCATGTCACATGGTGCAGGGCACCCCCCTTCCCCAAAGCACCCACCCCCCATGTTGAGGGCATGCGGCCTGGTACGGTTCAGGAGGGGGGGGGCGCTCGCTTGTCCCCACCCCCTTTCCTGACCTGCCAGGTTGCGTGCTCGGATAAGGGTCTGGTATGGATTTTGGGGGGACCCCCACGCCCGACCTGGTATGCCTCTGGAGGGGAATCCATGCCGTTTTTTTTTTCTCCAAAAATTGGGCGTGGAATTCCCCCTCAGAGGTAGTACAATGACTAGCGTATTTGTGTTCAGGACGCAAGCCAGGTGCGAATCAGATGCGTGCCCATAGAAGATAATGGGCCTGAATTCGCACCTGATCCGTCCCGCAACGCACCAAAGACGGTTGCGTGTTTTCGGCAATTCGCATTGCGCATGCACCGGACATGTGTGAACGTGTCCCATTGAAAACAATGGGTTTTCAAATGTCCTGCGAATTCGCAGTATTTTGCCCCCCTGCGAATTCGCTATAGTGTGAACCCGGGCTAAATGTGAGATCTGGGGGTCAAAAAGACCTCAGATCTCACATTTACACTCAAAAGCAATTAAAAAAAAAAAAATTCTTTCTTTTTTGCAATAAAAAAAATGATCCCTTTAAGACCGGAGGGCGGAAGTGACGTTTGACGTTAGAGTCGAGTGGGGGCCATCATTCCCTCACTTGACTTCCTGCCCATCAGGGAAAAGCATCGGATCGTCTACCGACGGATCCGGTAAGCGGCGGAGACAAATAAAATAAAGAAACGGTCGCACTCTGAATTTCCAAAAAACTTGCTTGATGTACTCTCTTGGGGTAGTCAAATTCAGAGGCATAAAAGTCAATAAAAATTTGTTTACAGAAAAGAAAACCTGCAAGTTAACATTTAAAATATCCAATTTTTCTGCACTTTTTTTTAACCTATTTTTCTTTAGGTTGGTGACAGGTTCTCTTTAGCAGCAAGTCAGTGACGGCCCCCGTAGACTCAGAGACAAGATGGCGTCTGCCCTGCGGCCCTGGTAGCGGGGTGTTTGTGCCGGTTGGGATAATTGAGGAAGACACTTATTACGCGGAATGAGTCGGTGGCTGTGACAGAATTTTTGCAGCTATTTTGCATGTTGATGTAAGGCGTCACCTTCCCGTCAAACCTCATCTGCTTGAGCGGCGAAAGTGAAAGGCGATCCGTCTCACCGCGGCGGCCGTTGCGGCCCTCCAATTAGTGAAATGATTAGCCCGGCTATCAACTCCCGGCAGCCCTGTGCCCTCTGACAGTTACATCATAGCGCCGGTGCGGCCCAAATTCCAGACCTGGATCCATCGTAAACCTGGAGGAGGATTTTGTCCTTCTGAAGGTCTCGGCACACTGGGCGTTAAAAAATGCTGCTTTGAGGGGCATTTGACTTTTCATTTTTTCTGTCTCCAACTGCCCTTCCATGTCCATGCCCACATAGGCATTTACAGGCATTTGGCGGTACCGGTACTGTACAGGCATTTGGCGGTACCGGTAGTGTTTCAGGCATTTGGAGGTACCGTTACTGTACAGGTATTTTGGAGGTACCGGTACTGTACAGGCATTTGGAGGTACCGGTACTGTACAGGCATTTGGAGGTACCGGTACTGTACAGGCATTTGGAGGTACAGGTACTGTACAGGCATTTGGCGGTACCGGTACTGTACAGGCATTTGGGGGTACCGGTACTGTACAGGCATTTGGAGGTACAGGTACTGTACAGGCATTTGGCGGTACCGGTACTGTACAGGCATTTGGCGGTACCGGTACTGTAAAGGCATTTGGAGGTACCGGTACTGTACAGGCATTTGGCGGTACCGGTACTGTACAGGCATTTGGAGGTACAGGTACTGTACAGGCATTTGGGGGTACCGGTACTGTACAGGCATTTGGAGGTACAGGTACTGTACAGGCATTTGGCGGTACCGGTACTGTACAGGCATTTGGAGGTACAGGTACTGTACAGGCATTTGGAGGTACCGGTACTGTACAGGCATTTGGCGGTACCGGTACTGTACAGGCATTTGGAGGTACCGGTACTGTACAGGCATTTGGAGGTACCGGTACTGTACAGGCATTTGGAGGTACAGGTACTGTACAGGCATTTGGCAGTACCGGTACTGCCACCTCTGGCACTGGTCCCATATGCTGAGCTACTAAGCCTTCTATACCCGACATCTTCGCCAGTCATCCAACTGCCCATCCACGCAGGTCATGCATCTGCTGATCCAGATTGCTCTGAGCTGGGAGCAGTGGCAGCCCCTAATGCAGGGCGCAGGGGCGCCACCCCCTATCCATGCATCCGGCCCCCTAATCTACATGCAGGGCGCTGGACGCATGGATTCCAATGTTTTTTTTTTTTTTTAAGCATGTGATTAAAGCCTGAGGCTCTAATAGGCTCTAAAAAAAAGGGTGGGCTCTGGGCGCAGAGCACAGTGCCCCGAGCCCACCCAGTTGTGTAACAATAGCGAATGAGTATTTGCTATTGTCATACTGATTCTTCTCCCGGCCAATCAGGTAGACCCGTTTCCCAATTCACCGAAAAGTAGAAGCAACGCTTTTGGCCTAGGAGGAGGAAGGGAGGAGATGCACGGCTGCCGTGATGCCGAGGAGGAGAGGCATCGGAAGCAGCTACCCGGCGCCCGGAGGAAACCGATGCCCACGCTAAAGATGGGGTAAGTGCGGGGTTGGTGATCGACGGACCGGGGGGGTGGCTGTGGGTGCATTGTTTGCCGCCCCCCCCCCCCCAAAAAAATATACCACCAGCCGTTATTGGCTGGGATCCCTCCATACTGAACCTAGTACAGGTTTTCTTGGTGTTGGTGTTGTTATTCACTTTGCAGTCAACACAGAGGACAAGGAGGCACTCTTTACGTCTAGAGGAAAAGAGATTTCATCTCCAAATACGGAAAGGTTTCTTCACAGTAAGAGCTGTGAAAATGTGGACTAGACTCCCTCCAGAGGTGGTTCTGGCCGGCTCAGTAGATTTCTTTAAGAAAGGACTGGATACTTTCCTAAATGTACATAATATAACTGGGTACCGACATTTATAGGTAAAGTTGATCCGGGGAAAATCCGATTGCCTCTCGGGGGATCAGGAAGGATTTTTTTTCCCTGCTGTAGCAAATTGGAGCATGCTCTGCTGGGGTTTTTTCGCCTTCCTCTGGATCAACTGTGGGTATAGAATGGGGTATATGGGATTGTATGATATTATTTTAATTTTTTTTTGTGGTTGAACTGGATGGACTTGTGTCATTTTTCAACCTGACTAACTATGTAATGTAGTCACTACACCCAACATCACATATTCTATTCCCAGAGAATCAGTGATGTAAGTAACTGAGTTAAAATAAACTAAGTTACCTAACGCAGTTACTTTAGAGGGTAACTAGTAATCTAACTGATTACTTTTCCCCTCATGGTAACTCAGTTCCCATTACTTTGGCTTAGTTACCCCAATTACATCTATCGCCACTAGATGGCAGTAGTGTAATTCCGGTGTCCTGCCGAAAAAGTTCCCCCGCCGGATAAGGACCCCCTGTACTGCGCAGGCGCAGGGCTTGCGTAGTACAAAGGACTACGGAGCTTGCGAAAATTGCCGAACCTAAACAGCTCCGAGTGAACTCTACACCGCGCAGGTGCAGTTAACATGTAATTGTACGAGGCGATGCCGCACGCTCCTGATGCTCGTGCTACTCTGCAAGGGGCGTCTATCGTGTAAGTAAGGGGCGGGTCTAGTATTACTGTAACCAAGGGGCGCATTTATTATTATTGTTATATATCGAGCTCTGCCCATTAATTTAACATTCGCCCTCTTCTGTAGAAATCCGCCCCTTACACGCTATAATAATAATAGACCCGCCATTTGCTTACATGCTATAACAGATCTGCCCCTTGGTTAGAGTAATAATAGAGCAGCCCATTGGTTACACGATATATAACAATAATAATAAATGCGCCCCTTGGTTACAGTAATACTAGACCCCCGCCCCTTAGTTACACGTATAGAATATTTAAAAAAAAAGTCAGTTACTTTGCTGCGTAACTAATTACTTTTCCAATGTAGTAACTGAGTTACTAACGCAATTACTTTTTGGGAGAAGTAATTTGTAACTTAACTAATTACTTTTTTAAAGTAAGATGACCAACACTGCAGAGAATAAACTGACTTTAGCTCCAGTGCGTCCAAACTATTCCAAAATGGTGCACAACCACCGTCCATTACCTATAGCATATCCATTACTGTTGCACTGGATTGCGTTATGTAATAATATCTTGGTGCTGACATCTATTG